>JAOXNN020000055.1:743054-773416 GCA_028571205.2 Hydropsyche betteni | reverse complement strand
GAACGACGCGTGTTTTTCCGCGTTTTTCGTGAACCATGTCGTTTTTGGGATACGGGCGATTCGATCTTTACGCCGGTTAAATATCGCGGCGTATACGACAATTTTCGCATAAAACAATAAACGTTTAGTGACCATCGATCGTGTGTGTTATGATAAGTTTTCAAAGCTTATTTTTTATACTCCTATGGGAATATGTGAATATTTTTTTGAAATTTGGAAAATATAATTTTCTGTATGCAAATCAACTTGCTGAAGTGATTCTATTGTGTTTTCGTATTGCATTGTTTATGTGTCGATTTCAGTATTGCAAAGTTCATGAAGTTGTATGGTCGTTAGTTTATCATGTAAACTCATTGTTCGTATTCCAGCGCAAATTTGATTTGTTAGGTTCAACTGTTGAACTGCATATTTGGAACAGCTTAAATTATTTAACTATAAGTTATATTACAAAAGGATCGAAATTCATACTACATAACTTTGCCAGTAATTGAAATTTTTTTTATATGATATGATATGATAGTGAAACTTGAACTAAACTATAAAAGAGCATAAACTTTTGAATTTACTAAAAGCTTATGCTAAATTAAGCTTTGAAACGCATTAATGTTTATTTTAAAACAAACATCTACTAAAATATTTTTGATCCTACTAATTAAACTAAATAGAATACTAATCTTTATTTATTTTTATTTTAAATATAATGCTATTCATTAATAATATATAAATAGTATATTATTTTATCTAAGTAAAAAGTACTGGATAATATATTTGTCAAGTACTAAGGATAAAAAGTTTTAATAACCCTTATGCATATAAATAAAAAAATATTGAAGAGATTTTTCACTCTCGAGACTCAGGTGTATAATGTGAAAAATTGTCCCCTGACTCTTGGTGCCAAGCCTTCGAGGACGTGCCCAATCTAATTGTAGAGGTTCCAACTGCGCCAGATGTTACAAATCGTCTAGAGACCAAGAAAGGTACATTTTTAAAAATAAAATAGATTTACAGAATATTTTTAAACCATATATACTAAATCGTTGTTACATCGTGCGGAATGAACTTCGATTAATTTAATTCTGCAAGACGCGTTACTCAATCAATATTTAATACGTGTATAAACGTTTGGTTGAACGAAAATTCCCTTCGGCTGAAGCAAGCCCGTAAACTTTATTTTATACGAAAATATTTCAGAGTTCACATTAACATACATACGTCGATGAATTGATAAATCTAATATGAAACGTATACATGTTCGATGCGATCGTGTAAACCTCATGCGAAACATACATAATGTATCGAAAACATAAGTCTTCTATCAAAAAGCTTTCCGATTCACAATTGAGATAAATCTTGTAGAAAATATAATACAAGATCACGCATCGCTTTAATGCTCATCGTTGAAGAGGTTCGTAAAATATGGCTTTATTTATCATTTTTCTCCTCACGTGTGGAATATATTCGAAATCCTATACTTATTCAATGGCAGTCATATTGATAAAATATAGATATCTCCGGTTTATATAACGCAAGTATTGGAATAACAAAATCGTTCGCTATCAGAAATGTTATATAGAAATGAGGAACGAGGTTTAATTCCCTTTTAAGCAAAACGCGAACAAAGTTCGTATAGCGAGGGATGAGGATTAATCGAAGTTTCAATTAATGCAAGAATGTAGGTATCTGGAAGTTAAGAGATTTCACTGAGTTTCATTTTTCGATTGAAAATTGAAATATGAGCTTACAGAAATTAAAAAAATATATATATGTACAATATGGTCCGCGGAAAACTTCTTACGGCTCGACCAAAAGGGTTAACGTTCAGTAATGTTCGAAGCTCTTGCTGTGAGCTCGTAATAGTCCATTTATCGCTACCTTTAAGCTCACAGAGACAGTTTCCGTTCACAAATGCTACACTATCTATATATCCAAAGCGGCATTATCTCGTGATACTATATTTTGATACATTCAGGTCATTATATTAGATCCCGCTTAAAGTTTCGTGTTTAGATGTAATTTGTCTGATCTTTGTGTTAGCCGGAAAATGGCGCACAACAAAAGACGTTAAATTCTAAATATGAAACCACATAAGCGATACGAGCAAAGACTTCTACATATGATACAAATAGAGAAATAAAAGCGGAGTTTGCACATTGAAGCAACACCGCCACGATTTATTTTCGAAAATTCAATCCCGGAAGTTTCACCGCAACACGAAGATGTTTTCATACGAAGTCTGAAACAATTTCGAACCGAAAACTTACCAGTGTAAAAAACGTTTTGTACTCGGACGTCAATAGAAGCGTATGTCGACGAATTACGTCCGTGATTTATGATTGCATCACCGATATCCATCAACAAACGACGTGCGCATCTAGAGCTCGATCGAGGTAATATTTTAACATAGCATTCCATCGATTCGCAAGACTTCGATCGTATAAACGTTAAATGTCGCCGAAATTTGGTTTCGCCATCCACGTGTGCACTGAGTAATGAGATTTCGTCCCGATCCATTAAGACGGGGCGACCGCTTACACCGCACGCAAATCGCATTTACTTCTCTCTGTTCGGCTCACTCGAAGGCAAGACGGTTAGAATAGTTGTTGCAAATTGAGTTTTTTACATACACGATGAATATGTATTGGTAGAATTTGAATATTCATTTAACGATTTGAATATGGCAAAGAAAAGTTTTTTATGGTTTATTTGTTTAAGTGGATCGAATGCTGGTTGAATGTTCAAGATATAATAGAATATAATTTTTCATCCAGTAAAAAATGGTGAATGATTGAATACAACGATGATAATAAATATAATAAACAAATAAATATAAAGGTCAAACATTCAACATCAAAAGTTTACACACGATAAACTTCAAACTTATGTTGTTTTTAAAACGAATTTGCCTCAAACAGGACATTATATTATATGAACTACATACAGCGACGATAATACGCTCATACTATTTATTCGGATGAAACAAGTTCTTTCAAACAGAAAACACATTTACCTCAATAAGTACACAGCACATACTTTTATACACAAACAGTCCGATTGAACCTTCGCAACGAAACGGTGCAGAACGCGACTTCCGAATGCAATATCGTCTGTTTATAATACACATCATAAACAACCGCACAGTCCCGATTTGCGGGATTACCACGCCAATTTACAACTTGTTCGCTTTGATCAGAAAACGACGGTGGAGTGAGGGACGTTCCCAAGTTTCCGTCACAAAGGCGGGCCCTGGCATTAATTACGAAAACCTCTGGGTTATTATCGCGGTTATCGCGATAGCGGTTATTACGCAAGGTGAATAAATAACGAAAATCAAGAGGACCCCGCGCATAAAAGGGACAAATCCGATCCGTATCGAGCGGGCGAATTATCATAGGCCCAACGCGAGGCCTCATACTCCGGTTGTTTATGAATTAACTTATAATTCTTGCACGAATCCGGTCCCCTTTCTTCTTTCCCAATTAAATTATTCAATTCGGCATAATTGTCTGCAAATCCACGGTTTGCGTATAATAAGCCCGGTTATAATCTTATTTAATTTCGTTATTTATTTAAATTCACAACAAAGAATGTTTGCTTTGCGGCGAGCGCGTTAACTGATTCGAGAAATAGGCAACGCAGTGATTAAATTAACTTTGCAAATGAACACGCATCGACTTTTTTAATAATAAGGAAACTGGAGAGAAAAAAATAGAGAGTTTTTTTTTTGCGGAGCGGATGGGCGCGGAAAATTTGGCAATTTAAAATCGGGACCTCGACGTTTGTAGATGGTAATTTAGATAAATTAATTCATTTGCTAAGTTAACCGGCTAAAAATTCGTTTTGATAATGTTCGCGTTCTGCTTAATGGTGTCAAATGAATATTTGGCAAGTTAATTTGGTGCGTTTTCCACTAATCACCCATTGAATGTAATAAAAAGGATTATTTCGATACATGTGTAAGTGATATATTTTAATAAGTACTTTTCATTTACTAACCAACGAGCACGATACCCATTTTATGATTAAACCAGAAATTTTCAATTAAACACACACAACTTATTATTGGCCCATCTGATAAAAAAATGATTAAAAACAACTCTAAATTTTGCAACCATGATATAATGTGTCAACGATTTTCATACCCAAAACATTATTTAGTAGAGACACCATTTACTAACCACCCCTAAACCACACATTCGATATCATTCGGTGGGTTAGGTAAAGTGTGGATTTTGATGAACTCGAACTAATCCGAGGTGGGAAATTAGTTTTCCCGAACACATATCCGACGCATTAAGTCATTTAATTGATTGCCCGAACGTTTCGGCCTACTTTCCACTACCCGATACTAATTAAGGAATTAGGCGTTATATACATCCACCGGGGTGTATGAGCATTTTGAACAACGGCGGCCAATTAAAGTGGTGTTAAAAATCAAAACAGAGATTGTGTCCTTTGCCGAGGTGCCGCCTTATCTCGACGGGACTTAACATTGTCTGCGGAACAAATTCAGCACTATCTTTACAGACATCTACCCTTTTAATGGTTGCTCGCACGAAATCCGGTGTTGAAAACAAGAGGTCGTAAATTCGAGATTTTGTCGCGTGACAATCAATGCTGAAAATGTCGAGAGTGAAGTTTTTAAAATGCTACTTCATTCTGGTGATGCAATCCGGAAGTATTGTAAGCGACTAGAATTTTTTTTTTAACCGACTCGATGCTCGTCACGATACGTTTGTATCGAAGTTTGATGACTAGGTCTTTTCGATTGTTAGCTTTTTCGTTCGTGTCATATTGTAATTTTGTTTCATTATTTTTTTTATCATGAAGATTGTTTGAATACGAAATTGAAATACACAGAAGAATAGTAGATATTTGTGGAGAAACTTTTCATGCTCGGTTTATTTTAAGTTTTTCCAAGCACTGTAAGTTATTTGCTTTCTTGATTCAATAAATTTATTATTCAAGTCAGGATAGTTGTATGCGAGATTGTAAAATTCTTCAATGCACTTTGTGAAATGATAAAAGTTAAGATGAAATTTGAAAATTAATCATTTTTTTAAACTAACTATAAAAATTCTAATAATATACAATAACACCTCGAACAATAAACTAAAACTCAACCAAACAACAAAACACCAAAAACCCATTCAAAAGGTAACACACCCTAAGCCCTAAGAGCGCATTGCACCCGTTCACCGTTGCGATTTAAGGTTTGCGGAATGTGTGCGCGCACTTTAACCGGTAATTAGGTGGTCCCAAGGACCCGCATTAGGCGAACATGTCCTCCCAACCCTACCGGCCCTCACCCACCCCCAAAACCACCCACCACCCAATGACGTTGTACGGGGCTTCGGGGATTAGCCGTGACAGCGGAGGCTAAACGCTGAAGCTCAAATTGCATCCGGGCCGTGTACGTAGATCGGGTACGCTACTTACGAATAGTGCTGGTCGTTTCGCTCCAGATATGGGTTGCATGCGTATATGTTATCGTTTTGTATGTATGTGCTTAAGGAAAGGGGTCGTGAATGTTTATGCGAGGGTTTTTTTGGATATTTTTGGTTGTTGGATGTGTGGGTTTTCGATATTTATTGAGGGAAGAGTGTCGAAGTGCGATATCTTGGCGTTGGATGTTAGGATTTTTTTAGATGGAGTTTCATCAGTATTATGTGGAATCTGTATGAAATTTACCAAAAGGTATGTTCTTTTATGAAATATGAAATTTTTCGTTTTTCTTTTAAAATGGGAAAATTATTTTCTTTAAAGTTAAATGTTAATATAATCTGTCATCAAAGGCACGAAGTCAGATTTATTTATTGATCATGCCATTATAAAATATATATATTGCTCAGCTTTCAGATCTTTTCAACACGATTAACTACCAACATAAAAATTAATTTAACTTTAGTTTAAACGAACCAAATTAAATTATTCATTACAATTTATGTTAATGCATTGCAATAAATATCCAATATTTCAATAACACTTTTATAAGATCATATGAAATAAAAATAATTTTCATATAAAAATGAAGTATTGATTTTCCACAGATAATTATGTGATATAAAAACATAAAGAATATCGAATATACGGTAATTTATATTACGAAAATTAAGTCATATTCATATAATTTTAGTGGGATACACAAGATTTGCGTGTTTCATACGTCGGGTTTGAGAACTTTCGAAAGCGCTCGTTCACATAGCAGCCAAAGTTTTGCCTTGATCGATAATAAAATATAACTTTACGATTGCGGATACCACCATGCTGAAGTCATTTGAGGCGGGCCTAAATCGAGCATTGCATAAAACTTATTGTTTAATATCGAGCCGGCGCTATAATGCTACTTTATGTCGGCCATTGAACTAAAAGCTTTAATTTCACGCACATTTTCTTGGACACAGTTCACTAATACAATACTGGTATAATGAAAAAAAAAAAATACGGACAAAGCTTACACGCTTCGTATGAATGGCTCACTATGCGAGTTTCATTAACGAGTACCGCCATTACGTGCGTGCGCATTGTGTAATATCATAATATTATATAATACATATAACACGTCCGCTCGAGAATTTCTAAAAAAATGTTTTTCAAAAAACACCACATTCCACCCGACCATAAAAAAATCTGTTGAAATGCGCCGCAGTACAAGCGAGCGGTCAAGGAGCGGCCATTAATTGTCGTCTATGTCCGGAGATTTCAGCTGAAACTCGCCGTTTTCCACTTTACAATAATGATAGTCGGATTTGCGATACCCGAGCGGGCGCATACACTCTTTTTTTTGAGCTTGGATGCTTTTTGAAAAAAAAAGTGTAATTAAATCTACGCGAATCATAACGACGTCGGTGTTTTGCTGTGAAAAGTTAAAAGTTTTGCGGCGCGTTTTAACGGACCACCACCGTTTCTAGTTCCTCTACGTAACTGTGGTGAATGTGTGTAATTTATTTGCGGTAGACCAAAGCTGGTGCAATTTGCCACACATTTGGACACGAAAGAATTCAACGTGGGGAAACAATTAAAACTATATTAGATAGACTGTTTCTCTAGCTGTATTGTTTCCATGGATGGAGTTTCGTTTCGTGTTGTTTTCTTCTTCATTATAGAAATGTTACTCTGCGATTCGTTATTACGCCTTTTGATAAGATAAATGTTATTTTTGATAACATGAAGCTTCTAAATTTTGCTAAAATAATTATTTTTATACCATTTGTGACGCATTACATTTTTTAATTAAGAGATCGTAGATTCGAAAAGTTCAACTAACATTAAAACGAGCCAAAAATAAAAATAAAATTCATCTGATACAGAAAAATTATTTTTATCATAAAAATAATATTCAAAACTAAACAATGACTCGAAATGCACAAACTAGAGCGCATGCGACAAAAGATAGAGCCCTTAATCGAATCACGATTTTAAGCTCGAGTCCGCACTTTCTCGAGTGTGAAAGCTCAGAGCGTGAAAAGCGTAAAATTTGACACAGAGCGCTTTCATTCCGCTCGGGATCCTCGACTTCAGGTGTGACACACCTACAACGGGAAAAGGGGGGCGCAGTCCCGACCTGAGTGGGTGCTCCGCCCCCGGACCCCCAAGACGGGCCACTTTTGATAAACGATCGGGACATGTCGGCCGCGGGATTACCCGAGATGCACAAGCGTTTGTTTTCGAGTTGGTACGTGCTCGGTATTTTTTGTGTACGATATTATGTTTTCAGGCTGGAATATAATATGTGAGGAGCTTTTATTGAGTTCGCTTCGCGTTTTCGGTAAATGAAAATATTTTTTCTTGAGGCGCGTGTCAATATGGGGGTCGTTCGCATTGACGGATGAGAGGAATGTTGTTTTTCGTACGAAATAAAGTGAATTTTTTTTATTATTATGTTTTTATATTTTATTATGTTGTTTGAAGTGTTTGTTGAATGGAAATATATCTAATTTTACAAACTACAAACACGTCACAAAATTATTTTTAAAATTAAAAAAAAATAAAGTATAAAGCATTTCGTAAAAATCATATTCCGTTTTGTGTATCGTAAAAATCACATAAATACGTATTTGCGCAAAATGAAAATTTTGTTTTGCAAATTTCCCATCTTGAGTTTATTTTTGAACTAATTTCATATGTATGAATTCGTCGAAATACGCAATTGTTAAAAGCGAAGTTGCGACGGAAGCGTTTTCCAGTCGATGAATAACTTAGGGTTGTTCAGAACAAGCGAACCGAAACTCATGGATTAAAAAAAATACACGAGGCTCACAAAAAATACGATCAAGCAAATAAACAAATAATGCAACAAGAATGATTAGCAAAATGGGTATACAAAACAACCGAATCCTTCACAACGCGCACGAAAAGAAAAGGGTTTTCCCTTGTTTTTTGTGGGCATAATTTTTTTGTTCGAGGGAACGGAACGGGGTTGGAAACCTCGGTCGACCCGTGAGTTTTCTTTCATTGCCATTGTGCAAGTCACGTAATGGAAGTTCTTAATAAATTCATCGTAGCATTTCGGACCGAGTTTCGGCGGAGGAAGGTGTATATTTCAAGCCCTGATCGATAGACGTGGGTCGACGATACGAACTAGAAGGTGAAAATTCACCGGCCAGACAATAAGCTTTGACTGTAGTATGCATTATATAAGTCTTTATTTATATTTGCTTCGTTTCGGCGCTGAAAAAAATAACGAGGCCACAACAAAATGGGACGAAAAGTCCCGCGTACGCAAATGTGCGATTTGTATACGCGCGAAAGAATATAAAGAGCGGGCTGGGATTTAATTAAATTTTTCGCTGCCGTTTCCTCGGTTAGTGTGAATGTTGATATAAATCGTGGCGAATGAAAGAAATCGCTGCGGGTCTTCAAATGAGGCAGCTTTACGATTCTGGTAATGGATTCCACGTGGACATGACGACCAGAGGTGGAAGGGTCATAACCTCATCGTTTCGCTGGATCCTTTTTGTTTATTGTGAATTCGGGAATAGTTATTCACTGTAGTTTTTGCAATGTGAAGAAATCAAAGTATATTTTCATATAAAATAAACCAAAGTGTAGTTAGATTATTCGCGCTGAAATACATAAATCCAAGGAGATTTGTAGAGCCAACAGTTTATAAGCTTTGTTGATCAAACCTTGATAATCTATAGATTAAACTGCTTGAACTCTGTGATGAATTTAAAATACGATAATTTTACAAGATGTATTGTATATCATTTAATAATTTAAAACAATTGATATTAATATATGGATAATATAGAGTTTTGATTTCCACTGATCAAATTCGTTTGCACGAAATCACAAAAGATTCCTTAATTAATTTTATGAAAAACATACAACTCCAAAATAACTCTGCTTGAATAATATTTAACTTGGAAATTCATTTTACCTTTACGAACGAGAAAATTACAATCTCAACAGGAAAATTTTCATACAATAATACGAAACTGTGCAGTAAAAACATATCTTAAAAATATTTATATCGGATCAGGTAAAAGATCTCGGCGCCCCCATAAAATAACCGCAACGAAAAACTCTAAAACGAATTCCATGTAGCGACGGCGGCTACTTCACACAGATCATAGCGGAAGCTAACAAACAGAAAAACAAATTACGCTCATTGTATCGACATAACAATGGCAAAGTAGTTAAACAACAAAAGGCACACGAATAAGTTTCGTTTGTTTGTTTGGTTTAAGGTTTCCCTCCGAGTGTACAGCGTATCGTGTAGTTATTATGTAGATGCTATGTGGCAGAGGCAAAAGAGCCATAGAGAGCGAGCGAGAGACCTCGTACAAGTATCAGTTTCAAAGATACATTAGGAAGTTTGACATAAAGCAGTGCACGATAAAGCTTTTAAAGAACAGCGGGAAACGTTTGTCATATAATCTTATGGCTTTCTTTCTCGCGCGCGACGGGAAAATCTCCGCACGCGGAAAACTTAATCGAACGAAAGCAACGGGCGACACTCGTACCCCGCACGCCAAAATAAAAGGTGAGAGACGTTTTCGGTCAGCAAGCCGTGGGTTTACCACCGACCCTTAACCGTCGTTGTTTAAGGGCGACATCCCATAGCGAGAGGGTTGGTCGTAAACCGCCAAGACGACTGACCGAGTTTCCGCGAGCAGTTTTCCAGCGCCGAGCGCGTGAGATAAGTGCTCCTCTTTATATTTATGTGTCGGGGAATGGATATCGTAGTGCCGCCGACGAAACCACCCACTTTGGCCCACCCATACGAAGATTGTTGAAGAGGAAGCGTTTAGCGCGCCGTCGCGCAAAAATATCGCCGAAAGTAGGCTTTACCTCTCGCCTGGGGAGTGTAGTGTGTGCTATAAATTTTCGAACGTATCGACCCGTTGGATATGTTGGGGGTATGGTAAGTGCGTTGATGTTACAATGATGCTGTGCTGATTTATGTTCGAGCCTGCTTAAGTAATGACGTTTCGGAAAAAAATATAAAAAAATGAAATACGATATTGAAAAGGGTCGTATTGTATGAAAAAGTACGTTTATTAATTTCGACAATGTCAACACTATCAGATTCGATTCGAGGCTCGAATAAATTGTATCATAGGTGGGATCGGGTAATCGAAAATGTGTGTTTTGTTTTTCGCGTACTTTTTTTTCATCGAAAATGGCGCAATGTAAAGTTTCCACTCGCGAAAATGAATCCTGGGATTTCCGTAAAGCACATATAAAATAAGCAACTACACCGATAAACAATTATTGTCGTTTTGTTCACGACCGGTTTGCATTTAAAATCGGAAAAAAGGAACGGAGCAATATCAAAGTTGTAAGCTCGGGGTTATTTATGAGAAAACTTTTATTGAAGCGAAAAGACTTGAAATTTATATATTTTTTCGGCACACTCAAAAACGTAAAAATCATTCGTTATTCTATTTAAAAGACTAAGTTGGGTGTTGTAATTAATTTAAAATTAAAAGCGATAAAGTTTCCGTGCTTCATAATACTAATGCGTACATTCGACTATGATAAATGATATTTTGAGCATATTGATTCGACGCCTAACAATGGAACGAAAATATTGTGGTACGCATTTTAATTTGCAATTTTACAACAATAAATACGTGAGAGTAATTAATCATCCCTTGACGGGTTAAGTTATACTAATTTTTTTCGGGTTTATTTTTATCTAAAATTTTCGTGTTTTTTCCTGTGAAATATCCCAAATTGAATACTTCACAAATGATGAAATCGATTTTCATTGTAGAAAATGAGATACATGAAACGTCTTGGATGTCAATCACGTGTTGTGAGTATAAAGAAAATAATCGGAGGAGAAAATTTGCGCACATGTGTATAAATTTTGTTTTTTATAGACAGGAAAATCCTTTTACTTGAATGATACATCACACAAAAGAAATTGTTTAGAAAAAGTAAATATTTTATACGTAACTTGTTAATCGGCAAAACAAAATCTAGATGATTCAGATAAAACCATGAAAAACACGAATATTCTTATTCCGAATTAAGATCATCTGTCTAGATGTCAAAATTATATTTCTAATAAAAATATTTGTATTGCAGCACGATATTTTCGTACAATTATTTTTATTAAATTTGCACGCAAAACAAAGATTAAGGTATCATAAAAAATAAATCAGATAAACTTATTTAGACATAATAAATGAAAGATTATTCCATTCAGATTTTTTACCATTTCGACCGATACTGAACCATCGATAAAAATCGACGATAAACGAATACGTATAAAAAATATTAAAAAACTCAATTATTTCATTTTCAGTAGAAAATAATTTATATACGCATCGTTTAGCAGGACTATTTAAATTTCCAGAATTTAAATTGGATAATATTGAACACTAGTATATAGGCCCGATGTTAATAACATCGGTTGTGAATGTAAAGTTTGAAGAAATATATTGATAACACGATATAATGTCAATATTTTTTAATTAAAATAGAAAAAATAAAATGAAATTTGTTAAGAATCGGAAAACGATAAAATGTGAAAATATTTAAAGGGTTTCGCTTTGGAGTATCAATCGCTTCATCCGATTCGGGATAATATCCCCTATATATAATCAAGAATTATATATTTTATTTATTATCGCGATTATAGCCGTTATTATAATGACCATAAAGACTAAAGTCGGAGCTCGCGATTTTAGAGCTTGAGAATGATGTAAATAGTGATTATAGCCGTTATTTTAATGGGAATACAGGCTAAATTGGAATGGCAAAGCCAGTAGTAACACCGGTTACCCGACACCCGTACTCGATTTGAATATTCAATATTTAATTAATAAAACCAATTCATTTATTATTGTCATAATTACGACATATAGGCAAAGCCAGAGGCAGTAGGTAATAAGCATCATATTATAGACGTCAACTGTATATACGCATAAAGACCATATTCGCGAAAAAGTCGCGAGCGTCATCGAACGAACGAACAGGCGAACACACACACAGAAATCCGCTATTATATATAGGGGATAATTTCCAAATAGATTACTAAATATGATGAAATTCAAGTAAATTAATTTATGGAATAAAATATTACAATATAATTTAAACGAATTAAAATTTAAACAAATTAAAGAAAAATCGTAAAATTTTTCAACGAATCAGATCCTAATAATAAACTGAATTAGTTGCATTAATAGTAAAATGCATATTGAGTTTTAGGCCAATTAAAAAAAATGTATCAATGGATTTTAAATACAGTCTTCATAATTCACCTAACAATTTTATTGATAAAAAAGCCATTTTAATAGCATGTAATGTGTTTATTGCATCACTAATTAATCGCGCTTATTCATGTTGACATTTATTTACACAATCAATATCTTATTTAAATAAGCGTAACGCTCTCCGGTATAAAAATTTGCTTCGTCAATAATTTTTCAATTGATTTAATATATTTCTAACCAATAAATATTTTGAATGTGATTAAAAGACAAATTTTTATGTATCAGTACATATTTGATGATGCTCAATATTTTATTTATGTTAATTTTAAAGCATGGTTAAGTCAAATTCTATATGTCTCATAATTGAAGGATGAAGGAAAATATTATAATAACATGTTACTAACAACTTTATTGTAAGATAAATGAAAAAAAAATTAAAAAGAATAAAATTATTTGCTAATTCAATAACTTAAACCATCAATCTGATATTCACAATTTCACACAGACTTTCACAAATTGACATTAATATCAAACGGCACGAATCATAGATTTTTGCACATAAGCTGTATCGTGTGAGTTTCGTTCGATTCTCATAATAGCTGCTATTGTCGACGATCACATGAGACAAGAAATATTGTTAAGACCGAAGGTTGTCGGGCATCGTTAATTTCGCTCATATAAGTGGGTCATATTTGTATCGGGTACGTGATTCACACTTACAAAAAAATCTTGACCAAGTAGTCGTTGGTCAATCTGTTATTTTTAAATACAAAATATGAAGTTGCTAAAGCGCGTGGAGTTCGTGCAAAAGTATGTTCGGCAAAGGTCATTCGATTAATCCAACACATACTGTTTACAAACATTGCTAAAATAGAAAAAAATGTGTGATTAGATATTGTACTATAACAAGATGAGATTATTCTTCATATAAACGATAATATATATATGTAGTGGATTTGTAAAGTATTGAATTTTGTATGTAAAATTTTGAATATGGAGTGAAAAAGCTGTATTTGATTGTAACCTACCGAAATTGAATCAATTTTACTGTGTGGATGGTATTTAAAATATTTATATGATTTGGTATTATTTACAGTTTTTATTTAGATTTTTTTTGGATTGATTTATATCGTTATTGAAGTTAATGATTCATGTGCGGCAAGTGACCCAAAATATGAATGATCATTTTTTTGGTGCAATGAATGTTAAGAAATTATTTCATAATTTGCAATAAATTTTAATGTAAAACTTGTATTTGTTGTTATCGCCCGTTAATCGCGTGAAATATTGCAAAATTTCTATTAAAAATCTATCGTGGGTTTTTTACTATATGTTATAATATAATATAACTGCCTTTATAAAAAGTTATATTTTATTTTAATTAAATTCTATAATTTTTTTCGAATACAATATATAAATAATTTTTTAATCCATTTCTTAACTTTTAAGTGTGGTCTTCATACTTGTGCATATAATATTTTTTATATAAATACATTGTTTTAGCTAATAATTGTTTAGTTCTTGTGTGTATTATTTTTAAATACTTTGATTTCTACTAGAAACTTGCTAATATACATAAAACTGGCACATGCCATAAAAAACCACAAATCCAAAGTTCGAATGCTGGAATTATAAAATAAGTGAACCCTATAAAATTAGTATCATAACGTAATTGTTTTTTGTTATAGATACTTATATGCAAATATAAACCCGCATCGTCAATAAAAATACTGATGAAAGACGATTGGAATCCAACGGAGGACATCACGATGACGAAGGTATATGAGCCATTCGAGAATGATGATGGAGTTTCTGAAGTGGGTGAATGGTTCAAGAATAGGAGCATCTTCATTACTGGGGCCACTGGCTTTCTTGGGAAGGTCCTCGTTGAGAGGATCCTCAGGGTAGCACCTGTCGAGAAAATGTATCTCTTGCTGAGACCAAAAAAAGGCAGGGATATCAGAGAGAGGTTGGAAGACTTTTTGAATTCGCAAGTGAGTGATTTTTCAATGACAATGTGTTGATCCACAGGTCAAGAGCCTTTTTTATAAAATTAATATAGTTTAATACAGTTTATGGTTTAGTTAAATTCTCATGTGCTTAAAATTTGATAGTGTTCAATCTTGCAAGGAAACAACTTTTAAAGGTTATGATACTATCACTTTTATTTATTTTTAAATCAACTACCTTGTATTTGACAAATAATTTATAGTATTAGATATTTTTGTAGATAAATATTTTGTCATTCTCAAAAGAAAAACTTTTTTCAAATCGCGGATTGGCTAGAGTAGGACTCCGTTTTTAATACCTACTCGATCATCTCAGATGGGAATTTAACCATTTGACCCAAAAAAACGAGAGTAAAATTGTTCGCTTGATGAGGCGATTCCAAAAATGGTCCCGATTTTATTCTCTATCATCCTCCATACAAATTATATGTATCGACGTCGCGATTGCTTGTAACAAAAATTATGAGCTGTCGTCGGCGATTGGTGCACCAGTATGTGCGATATGCCCATTTGGGTCGGTTCTCCTTTTTATCCTGAAATTATTTGATGATTTAATCGCAATGGCTATTTAGGGGTTACACCTCTTAACGCCATCTTGTCCTGTTGATGAGATGATTTAACGATTTAGCCACCATGGCGACTTTGAGGTAAAGCCTGTGATGCCATGGTGGTGTGATTGTATTTGTGTGTACACAAATAAAAATTAATAAATAATATTGATGATTATAATAAAATGTTTACAATTTTACTGAATACGGTTCTGAAATGTTTTTAGTTATTCGATGGATTGAGGGATGCTTTCCCAGAACGTCTGTCAATTATTAATGCCGTCAAAGGAGATGTGCATCAAGACAAATTGGGTTTGTCCGATCAAGATTATCAAGAATTAACAAAAGAGTGTAACGTCGTTTTCCATTGTGCTGCAAACGTGAGGTAAATAATTAAAACGTGTCCCAAGATTCCGGTTCTTTATGTCTGAAGCTTTTTTGCAATTCAAATCGTTTACGGTTAAAAGATGGACTCATCATTTTATATGCAAAAAAGTTTTTTTGTTAGCTTCCGTTATAATTTTGTGTCATAGGAATGATTAAAAATTTATAAAAAACGAAAGTTGTTACTTTTAAAATATCAGTTATTTTGAAGTCACATTTCTTAGACATTGTATATAGAATGAAGATGAAGCTTGAAATTGCGACACAAGAAAATTTTTGTCGCTCGATCAAGGATATATTTCGCGAAAAATATTCTAATAATTTTTTCATCTCTAAAAGTTCAAATATCAATGTCACACGATCATTCGTTGAATCATTGAATTCCAAACTCGGCAGTGAGGATATGTTTTCAACCGACACACCTTTCGATGAATGATGATGATCTGAACATGACATGGATGGTGGTTTCAACAATCGGAAATAAGTTGTAAAAGCCTTTCGTAATATTATTTTGGTATGTCGGTTCGAACTTCGTTAAGCTTGACCGCAACCAAGCAAAAGTGATGGACATTCACTTATCGACTTTGTGGGCCTGACTCCAGTCTATGTCGCAATAAAAAAGTACCTGATTGAAATTACAACTAATCCACATAACAGACTGGAATACATATTGGTCACTTTAATTTTGGTATAATATTATTATACAATATTAACGATGTTTTTGTATCAAAATTTTAGGTTTGATCAAAAAGTAAAAGGTGCTGTTTTGACGAACACACTGGGAACAAAACGAGTCTTGACGCTTGCAAAAGAAATGACTAATTTAGATGTAAGTACAATTTGAATTTTCGTGAGAAAATAAAAGTTCATTTACATGTTTGACAGAATTCCTATCGATAAACAGATTGTCATTATGCCGAATGTGCAATATTTAATATTGGAAAAATATTTGAAAATTGTGAGAAAATTCGAATCAATTGTTATAAGCATGACGTGTAAGAAAATAATTAATACAATTATAATGTAACTGAAGTAAATTGCGGACCTACTTCATAGTAATTTAATTTCTCAATGGGAAAGTACGATGTAGTGCAAAAAATCTCATACCTTATTTATAGAGTTATTGTATTAACTTTGTGAAATCCACAGCGTATTTTACTTTATTTTTCGTAGGTGTTTGTTCACGTGTCTACTGCTTATTGTCAATGTGACCAAAAAGTTTTGGAAGAAGTCGTTTACCCGGCACCTCAAGATCCAGAAAAAATTATTGACATGGTTTCGTGGATGGATCAAGACATGCTGACTTCCATAACACCAGCGTATGATTATTTTTGATATTTATTTTAAATAATTCAATGTTGACGTTTAAATATAGCTCAAATGTAAATTGTAGATTGCTTGGTGAATTTCCAAATACGTATGCTTACAGTAAAAGTTTATCTGAAGAATTAGTAGCGCGTCATGCCAAATATTTTCCCGTTGTCATTACCAGACCATCTATAGGTAAAATTATTTTAAATTATTAGGTATAATTATAAGTATTATTATTAATACTTTTCCAATTTTAGTTGTTGCATCATGGAAAAATCCCATACCTGGATGGATAGAAAATCTCAATGGACCTACAGGTCTTATGGTCGGAGCTGGGAAAGGTAATTTATATTTATTTTGTATTTTAAAGTTGAAAAAATTATTTTGGTACATTTCTATTAAATTTTTAGGAGTCATACGTTCAATGCATTGTAGAGAAGGAGATCTCGCTGATTTAATGCCAGTTGATATTTGTGTCAATGCACTTATCGCTTTAGCATGGAAAACAGGGACTAATAAGTAAATTGAAAGATTTTGTTATTTAATTTTCAGTGTAATATGATAATTGTAATTGAATGTGATAAAATCTGAAAAAAAATACGATTGTGTCAAATTCGATATTGTTATTTTTCAATAATTCATTTTATTATGTATTTATATAGTAAAATTGTACTCATTTCATTGGTTAAAAGTCATTTCACTTGCAACGCACATTAAAATTCGTAAAATTTAACTGGTTAAAAGTTTACATTAAAATAGCCACTTGTTAAGAGAACTACTTAGGGAATTGTACTTATAATAAAATTAAGACATTGACAAAATATATTTTTTTTTAGATCAGAAAAACCTTTAGTGTGCAATATCACTGAATCAGGAAATAATCCTATTACTTGGGGTTCTGCCGTAGAATTAGGTACGTTTTGCGAAATTTAAAATTATTTTGATTTATCACAATAAATTGAAATAATATAAAATAATTTAAATATAATTACTTTATATGACATTCTACAGGTAGGAAACATTTGCATAATACACCGTTCACCCTAGCATTGTGGTATCCTGACGGGTCAATTAAAACTAGTTGGATTCTACATATCTTGAGCGTTATATTCTTTCATTTCATTCCAGCATATATCATAGACTTATTATTGATTCTTCTGAGAAAAAAACCATTGTGAGTCAACATGATATGTTTTTTTTTTTATTTTGTTCTATCGAATAATGTGAGCTTTTGATTTTAGTATGGTGAAAACTCAAAAAAGAATATCTGGTGGTTTGGATGTATTACAGTATTACACAACAAGAAGTTGGGACTTTAGAAATAATAACCTGAGATGTATTCCAGAATGGTTATCTCCACATGATCGAAAAATATTTTTCATTGATGTCACTAAAATTAACTGGGATGATTACATGAAGGATTATATTCTCGGTGCCAGAGAATTTTGTTGTAAAGAAGACCCTGCCACAATTCCTCGTGCTAGAATTTTACTTAAAAGGTAAAAAAAATCATAGAAATATTATTGAATTTTGGGTATTTTGAATAAAAATTAAAATATTTTTTGTTTTTAAGATTGTATTATTTAGATCAAGCAGTTTCTGTGGCATTTTATGGATTGATTGCATGGTTTATATGGAAGAATTTTGGTATTATTTTATTTTTAATGAATCGTTTCATGAATATTTTCCATTCTCAAGAAATTATTATTTGATTGATTCCCAAAAAAACTGTACAGAAATTAATTAATTTAAATTAGGAAATTAGTATAATATACTTTAGGTATTTAAATTATATTTAAACTACATATATTCAATTTTTATTAAGAGAAATTTAGGAATAATGATATTTACGTTTATAAATTATACTTTCACCCATAGCTATATGTGTTATTCTTTAGTCATAAAAGTATTGGAAAATATACAAATTATAATAATCGAATTGAAATAAATTAAAGAAAATAATTTTAAATTCCACCAATGTAATGAAAAAGTTTCAACTGAATTTTTTCAGATTAATTGCAATAAATGTTATGAAAAAAATGTTAAGTACGATTTTTTGTTGCGATATTTGTCTTCCTCTTAATTTAAATAAACAATTTAATTAATAAAAAAACAAATAATTTAATCTTATCAAAAATTGAAAATAAAACAAACGAATCACACTTAATAAAAAATAATTTCATTCATCATGAAGTTCTTAAAAAAAATCAAAACCAAGGGAACATTCGAGAATATCGTGTACAAAACGTTTCTTGGATATTTAATAGGATGGGTGTTGGCGTACTTTTTATATAATATTTTTGTTTTCCAAATGAAAATATCTTTATATAAATCTACATTGATTAGTATCGCAATTGGTTTCATTGCAAGTTTATTTTTGGCTTTTCACAGCCATTTCAGGTAATTAGAACTATTCTCTTTATTTATTTTCGAATAAAATTGCTATGAAATGATTTAATAAAATATAGACAATTTCCACACATTAGGTGCTATGTATTTTTATTTTTACCACAAATGTTTTCAAAAAATGGCAGAAAAGCACTTTTAGCATACATATTTATATTATTGTTGAACGGACCTTCGAAAAATCTTGTAAATAATATTGGGATTCTTTCTAATTCACTTGTGTGCAACCAGGTTAAACGATTTTATAATTTTAAATAGAATAACAGTTTTTTTTAAATAATATTAAAAATTACATAGGACCAAATCAAAGAAGCCACTACACAATTGAAACTCGCTATAGAAAAACCAATAATTGCTTTTAAGAAATCGTTTGAAAATTTAAACAAAATATTAAAAAATGGTATTTTACTCATGAAATTAAGAGTGAAAAAAATCAGAGAATGTATTTCCAAAATAGGTAAAAAAATTATTTCATTTCAACCCTTTGATGCACACTGGGATTATAGATGTCCCACCCCGAAAAATTGAAATAAATTGATTCACAGAGTTTCACATTTGTTATTATTAACAATGGATGGCAAATGTAATAGTTTTTTTGTTGAACTATCATTTTGTAAAATTATCAGTTTATGTCTATAATTAATTAAAAAATAATTACTTTTTTTATTTTATTATGAAAATTATGTAATTTTGTTTCCATAATAAAAAAAATGTTAAATACTATAACGATAAAATGCCTGTAAATACAGTATTTTTCGTCTATCATAATACAATTTTACGTATACGTATACGTATACGTATTTATAATAATACAATTTTATTTTATTAAAACTTTATATATTTTGTATAGTTGACGCTTTCGATGCGGGTTTTGGTTGGTTACATTCAATTGTGAATATTTGCAATGTGCAGTTCGGTACACCGTTCCAAAGATGCATGAGAGTTTTCCATGATGCAATGTTGGATTGTAAAGCAAAATTGGGACATTTCTATGGGGAAATGTGTTCTCCTGTATATATAGCTGAAAATTTATGTTATATAGTGAAAGCTTTAGACTCTATATGTGCTGCTTTAAATTACATAAACGATTCGATTATATATGAAATCAAAACAAGTAAGTTTGAACATCATGTACATAAATGACATCTATCGAATTTATATATAAGTATTTCATTTAATATCCTTTGAATTATTGAGAAGAATAAAAGATGGTGTGATTATTTCAGAATTGAGAGACTTCGAAGCTAAAGTAGAAAACATGTTTTTCGTTTCGATTAAAATAAAGCACAACTATAAATTTTTCGGAAATTCTACCAAATCTCCGAAAGAGGTTGTTCGTGAAGTTATCGAAGAAATAAACGAAAAAGTTGATCAATTTCTTAAAATGTTTGAGTGGATGAGTGTATTGTCATTCGTTTTCTTTTTCTGGCTCATTATTAGGTATAATGTTTAAATGAATTTATTCGATAAATTGGACAGATATTACGAAAATAGTTATGATTACAGAATATTTTTGTACCATCGAAATTATATGAATAGAGATAATTTCGATAACGTTTACATCACAAAATACGTACGTGATATAGACGTCAGGAGAAAACGTAATAATTTAACCAGTATTCTGCCTTTGAGGAATTATGAGAAAAAAATTTATTATCAATCAGTTAGTGATTTTTTATTTGAAAATTTACGTTCATTCTTAATGATCATTCTTTAATATAAATACATAAATCCACAGGTGTTTTCTTTGAGACTAGTAAAACGGGAAAAATTCAGATTGTATAAATCCTTTATTATTTTGCTGTTTACGAGTTTCAAAATTTTGTTACATTTTGGTATTGATTATATTATTTATTGGATTTTGATTCAACTTCATTTAGTAATGAACGGTCATCATCAAGGTATTATTTTTTAGTTGTTTTTGTGTTGAAACCACAATTACCTTTATTTGTTTTTATATAATACATACGCTATTAAATTTTATGATGGAATTTCAATACATTTTTTCGATCTGTGCAAAGTTCTTATTAGTTCTAGGTATTTATTATCATTAAATAAATCATATTTTTTTTTATCAATGACGCCAAACGATTTTTAATGGTTTTTCGTTATTGCGGATAACGCAATTTATAAATATGAAATTTATTCAATTTTTTCACAGATTATCTTGTGATTTGGAAATTTCAATTCCAATTGCACTTTCCAATTTCACTTTTATATTTTGAGAATTTTTGTAGATATTCCAATTGATTCTCATTGGACAATGAACGTAGAAGGTAAAGGCCTTCTTTCAACACTATACCAAAATATTGCTGATGCTTTCAAATGGGCGACTCCTTCAATCAAATTAGATCCATCGATTTGCTTCAATATTCCTGCATCTCCCGATTACCACACTTACATACACATAGGTAAGAAATTGAACAAGGTTTAATTATTCGTTGCATGCGAAAAAAGTGAAATGAAATCCAAAATTAGCTTAATCAAATGCACATGAATATTTCGAAAAAAAAAAATGCTCCAATTAATCGGCAGTTTTTAAATGTTTTTACGTAAAAGTGCAGAAAGCGCACATACGTAAGTGCATTTCCCCGTATATGCACCGTTTAGATGGAGCAAGAAAGTGCAATTATGCAATGGATGCACCATTTGCGTGTTTGTTCGTTCAGGTATACTGTTGTTGGTGTGCTGGTTTTTTGCAGCTTTTGAGCCTTACGGTCTTAGGCTTAGACAATTGGTAATGCTCAATTATCATGACAAGAGAGCCGTAGAGAGAGCCGCTTGGTTGGCGGAAAATATACTCAAAGAAAGGAGTAATCTAGTTTTCATTTGTTAAATATATGTTATTGTGCATCGGTTGATCAGTTGTTTTTTTTTTTTAGAAAGATTCATAAGAATGGGTAAATTAGCCACATTGGATAAATTTAGATACATTGTGAACAGCGATGTAATCAAAAAATATTTAGTTGCATGTTTACCGTAAGTTAAAGGCGATAATTACTTATTTAATCTGAGAAAGTACAGTGAAAATTTTGTAACGTATTTTCTAATGCCTGATGAAACCAAACAATGCTCGAAAACGTTTGGAAATAGTTATAGTGGAATAAATTTTTATTTTTGCAGATGTCTGAAGCGTTGCTTAAAAAGCGACATCGTTTGTATTTTATGCGCGGAGAAGTGTAACAAAAACTACAGGTATCATTTGAAAAAAAATTCCGTTTAGTAATTATTGCGAACTTGAGAAATTTCAGTGATGTCGTATGACGTTTGAGTAATTGCATAACTTTTGCAATACCGCCAAAATGATGATATACCATATTTCTTGTGAAAATTTTTGGAATTGTGAAAATTCTTAGGCTGTCGTTTTTCCGATCCCCGTCTAGAATAAATAGCCGTATAAACTGTTGAGAAACTATCGGAAAATAATTGTTTTTATTTGATTGATAGTCGCGGATGTAACGAATTTTCAACATTTCACGCTTCATAATTTTTTATACTCCAAAAATGAGGAATAAAAGTTTTTTTTACTTTATTTAAACAGATTTATATTTTGAAAGGTGAACTTGTCTATAAATATGACATAACATAAAAATTCAACTGACGAATTCGCGTATTTCAAGATCGTAGTGTTCGACTCTCAGAAGCTTGTTTTGAAATGTGGAAATAAAGTCAAGATGAGACGAAAATTGACCTCGAATTAGAAGATTTGGATATAGAGTGGTTTCTTTTTTTGAATATTATTTTATGTTTCAGGTGCGAAACAGAAGCGTGCATTGGTGTGTATTGTGATTTTTGTTTTGCGGATGCGGGTGGTATCTGTCCAATTTGTTCCAGAGTTTCGGACGATAGTTGCAGTAACTTTAGTGAAGAAATGTAAAAATAAAATGACATAAGCGCAGTCGTTAAAAGATTTAAAAAATGTACTTATATTTTTTAGAGAATCTGATGAAGATGATGGATTTTCTTCCCAGGACTCAGGTAATAATTTTTTTGATGGATTTTCCTTAGATAAATTATTTTTATTGCATTTTTTTTAGCATCAGTGATATCAAATCTACAATCATCTACAAAATCTGAAGAGGTTAATATTTTCAATGATTTTACTATTTATTTTAAATTATATAAAAATTAAATTGACTTTTTTTGCTTCGCAGATGATTTCGTCGACTGAATTGATCGAACTTGATATTTCTGCCGATTCTCGTATTACAGGTTATATATTTATGCAAAATGGTATAAAATAAAGTAATTCTTAATCCAAAATGTTTTTTTATTAATTCTCAGAATCAATTTTACCCATGTTGCTAATTTTAATAGATGAAAATGAAGAAGGCGTATATAATATTAAAAATATAACTGATGAACACCTGGGAAACGATAATTAAACAAATAACTGTATTTAAAACGTAATAAATAAAGCTATCATAAAATTTAAAAAGTTTTTTGTTTGTAAAAAAAAGTCAATTGCACCAACTGCGATGATTATAACCATGACAGCTTCCAAAGGTCAATGGTCAAAAAATGGTCATCGTCATGAAGCTGCAATGATTTATTGCGAGACAATGAATCTGTACGTGAACGCAATTTCATAAGATGTGCATGAGTGTATGTTCACGTGTTTTTAAAAAAATTTATATTTTTTATTTCCAAGCGAATCACAACAGTTTCGTATGTGTGCAAATCCAGAGCGCGACCTTCGCTTATTTTCGAAACACGAAAAATTAACGCACACGATTCGTCGTAGACGGTGAGCATATGTATTTCTTTTATAATTATGAAAATTATTATTCCAATCTTCAAGGAAATTTCGACAGGTTTTTGGAATCAATTGACTCACTGACGGATCGCCGTCTGCGAAATGGTATCTTGAAGAAGACATAAGAATATCTACTGAAGTTAGACGATCAGGTATGTCGAACAGTAGGTACAGAACAAAGTACAAGGATCAAAATTTTAAAGGTTTCGATACTTAAGTAAAAACGTCTTCATTGCAATATATTGAGGAACATTCCGCAATAAATCAATCACTATTGTCATTTTTCATCATATAAATTTTTTATATTATAACTTATCGAAGTCAATATGCTCAAGAAAAAAATATTCGTAGGTATCGGCAATAGTTTAACTAAAATAAAATATTTGCCATGAATATACGAGTGATAATTTTTATTTCAGAAAAAATAACAGAGTTGACGTTTTTGATTGATGTTTATTAGTTTGTGCACGATTCTTTAAGCTCTATTTTACCTTTATTTTAATAAAATTTTTGTATTATTTACAAGTAAAAAAGGTACGTAACTTCTGACGGACGAAGCTATTACGACAACCTCTCGTTTGACCACTCCGAATACTTGGTCGGGCACAGGTGTGTGCACTGCCAGTCTATCACGAACGCGATTCCAGTTCGGTCGTGTCCTTCTTACCAAGTTATTTTTGAGTCAAGACAGTTTATTGTGTTCAAAAAGGTCGCATAAGGATATTTTCCTGGGTACGTTGAGTAGATATATGGCTGCTGATAACATTGTACAATATAAAAATTGAGAGTTGAATTGACACGAAAACCACTCACGATTACTTGAACCGCGATGTCGTAATTCTTGAATAAATTTAAATTTTCGCCATATATTTGTTTTTTCAAGATTCAATTTTCGTATAATAATTGAAACGTAGTAGATTACGTGCACTGGCCTCGCGATTCAGAAATTCGTGAATGGATTTGATGTACAAGGGCATATAACAATTTTTTGCTTGCTCTTTCTAATTATTCATGTCAATTTAGATTGAATAATCTTTAATCTGAATATTATTGTTTCAGTCGAAAATGTCTAGTATTGATCCAACAATCGAGATGTTGCCAGATAGGATAGCCGACATGTATGTTGGTAAAGATATCCTATTGACTGGTGGAACAGGATTTCTAGGAAAAGTCCTTATTGAGAAATTTTTGAGGTATTTACGAATTGGTTTGTTTAAGAAATTACAATAGTTAGATGTTACAAATCAAATATGCTAATATAAAGCCTGTTTTTAAATGTATGTGCTAACCGTATTCATGAAAATGTGATGTGACATGTAAAGGTTTCTCATCGTACCATGCGTTAATGTCACTAAAGATTTATTTTTAGTTGATTTTTTTTCATTTCACACTAACGTTGATATATGTGAGTATATATTTTAATGAAAAATGTATATCTTTATATTCAGGAAGTGTAAAAGTTCAGATTGAAAATTGATATGAGCAAAATGTAACCTTGCAATGTAATAATGTATAATAATACAATCGAGTGAAATCCCGTAATTCATACTCTGTAGGAATTTTCCAAGCAGTTCAATGTAAATGAATATTCTCAAGAACATTGTAATAATAACTCAAAAAAGAACACGCTGTTTTTAGTATTCGAGTATCGAAGCAAGAATCGAAGCAATCGACAAAATATATACTATTGCAAATATTTGTTCGTTCAAGTGTAACTTTACAGTGATTCATTGGCAATAGCAATGTTGTGTGACGAAAACTCGGAGACTTCCTGTTCACATATTTCTTTTAGACTTTCCTACACCATTTTCTAAATTGAGTGATCGCGTGATTTTCTTCGGAATTTCTGAAACCCATAAACAAATAACCATTCAATATATATTTTTTTAAATGGGAACTAAAATAAAACCATTTCCTTGCAATTTTATTAATGACTATGTTTTTTTCCAGTTTTATTTCAAAAACTTACCGTTTTTTATTAAAATTTATACTTATGTATAGTTTTTCTTCTAATGATAATCTATTGTGCCGTTTTTTGATATTTATCCATGGATAATGTACGTGACCGCAATGTGCGAAAAAAGTAAAAAATAAACGAAAGATTATTATTGCATCAAATCATTGTTCTTTTCATAAAATGTTATTTGTAGCGGGTTATTCCAAGAAAATTTAAAATTGTCTTTCAAATTTATGAATGGTCAATACTTGAATCAGATGTCCTTTTTCTGACCCTTAAGTTAAATGTTTCATTAGAGTTCATTCACATTATTAGCATATTTTTTAAATGGGAATTCCAAAGCTGATGAAATAAATTACCATTTCATCGATGTCTTTTTATTTTTATTTTTTTTCAGAACTTGTAATGGCTTTCGTACTATGTACCTACTGATCAGACCAAAAAAAGGAAAAGAACCAAAACAGCGACTTGAAGAGTTATTCAGCAGTGCAGTGAGTATTCTTTTCTTACTTTTTGTTTTATTTTATCTATTATAGTTGAATTATATATCTTTGGGCGTATCTGCATCGCATATGTTCTGTAATTTTGTTTTAACATGTAAATGTGAAAAATCGTATATTTTGGGTCTACCACCACGTGTAAGTTGCACAAGAACTGGTTCTTTTTCGATTACTAAATATTTGGGCATGTTTGGTAAATGAACGCATTGCAACAGATTGAATGTCTATTAAAAAGTTTACGCAGTTTCCAGAACAACAGACAATAGTAAATTCGAAAAAAAACATTTATAGCGAGCCATAAAATATGATATTAGAAAAAGAACATATCGGTTAATTCAATTGATATTAGGAAAACGTTCTTATAGTATTCCACAATAAAAATTAATTATTTTACAACAATTACAATTACAGATTTATTTCGATTCTTTAAAAATATTTTGACACGGGTTAAATTTACAATAATGTATTGTATTTTTCGAACACGATTCTGTATTGCATTGTTTTCTTTATTCATGAATATTCAAAATGCTGAAAAAAATCAAATGTGCATTCAGAATAAGTGTCAGAAAATTCAGAACAATCAATATTTCATGGAACAAAAGAGTAACGTCTATTGATCAAAGTTCCAAAAGGTCATTGAATCACTTCAAAAACTGGTATTTTTTTTACGATCAAAAAAAATGATTCGTCGATAAATTAGATAGGATTTCGTGTAGGTACTGCCCCCGAGCCGAAGCTCAAAATAATATCTTTCGAAATTTCAGTATTTCAAAATTGCGGTATTTTATGACTATGCTTAGTATTATACGTATCCAAAATGGAGACAAGGAGTTTTATAAATTACATGAATTGAATGAATTGAATTGAATTTAATTTAATTGATTTCTTTATACGACAATTTACTCGTATCATGCAATATCAAAATTGTCAAACATTGCAAAAAATCAAAATAATGAGAACACGCTTTGCGCAGATTTTAATCGAAATTGTGTGATGAAAGTGTGTGACGAAAAAAATTTTACTCTTACTGTTAAGTGATTTTATCAAATTTTGTCATCGACCAGTTTTCTGAATCGAATTTCAATTTTTCGCGTGAAGCTTTATTTTATGTATGCATAATTATAATTACGTTAATATGACAATCAAAAAATTTCATAAAATCATTTAAAAAGTCGAACTCATAAGACCTTGTCTCTAATGATCGGATAAAGCAATTATAGAAAATTGTCAACCGAACGTATTTGATTCCATCAACTATTTTTTTCGATTTTTTTTGTGATGCTGGGTTTAATGTTTAATTTCTATGAGTATATGAAATTAATGAAGTGTCCTCTCTAGAACTTGATTTTTTTGACATTTGGTGATAAGAGAGAAATAAATTTCGACAAGTCTTAAAGTACTTAGGCCAATTTTATCGGATGATTTTAGACTAATGACACAAGATCAGGTCATCCATACAAGTATTGTATATCTACAATATCGCTTAACTTCAAAAATCGATACATATTATTTTATAAATTCGATATAACGAGAATAAGGAAATGTTTTCAATGCAATAAAATTTTATAGGTCCATAAAAATTTAAGTATGATTCTGAAAAACATCACCAAAAACAGTATTTTTTTTTTACACATGAATCTACAATTTTTTTACGATAATAATTCACTATAATTATAGGAAATTGAATGTTAACATACAAAACAATATTTTATTTGTATTTATTTTTTGCAATTTAAATAAGCATTATAAATGTTAATAATTCGAATAATGTAAAAAATGATTACATATGAAAAACGAGATTTTGAATCGACATGTAGTAACGATAGCGAAAGGTTTTAACAAGCGATGCATTCCATGAAAGTGTTACGTTGCCTGCAACAAGCCGACGGTGTACTAGTTTCTAACGAAAAGTGCATTTCCTCGTTCGTGTGTTAGTATATCGAACATAATTTCATTTTCCATCATTAATTGATATTAATAATACAGTAGGAATAATAGAAGCTCGCATGAAAGTGTTTATGAAACGGCTAACCTTCCGTTTTCTTTATCGTATTTCGATTGCGGTTCGTTTTGTATTGTTGTTATGAGATTCGTTCGGCTGTATCTTCATGAACAATATGTAGTGGCTTTAGCGTTTATATGTACCAAAAGTGGGTCGAAACTAAAACGGATAAGGCACACAGATTATGCAATATTGTTTTCTCGTTTGAAGCTAAGCCGAGAAAACAAATATTCCACATTTCCTTACCGCAATTTTCTTATACTTAAAAAAAATTCCAGTTTTGTATAAATAATTTGGTTTACGATCATGTCTTCTTTAACAACATGTGAAGATTTAAATTAAATGTCAAAATTTATTTTTTTAATAGTACTACAATATATAAAATGAGTGAAAAAATATTATATATAAACTTGTATTCCATTAAAAGAATACTGTGCAAATATTGTTGTTGAATTAGTTTTTTAAAAGTATCATAATGAAGATATTTTAACTTGAATGTTACGCAATGAATAAAATATTTCAAAAATTAATAAATTATTTAACTTACTAAGTGATTTCAAATGACAAATTTTAATATTAATGTATAATTTTCGTGTTGCAAGTATTTATAAGTCAATGTCATTTTAATTTATATATAATCATTAACTACTGCAATTTATTCCGAGAAATCTTTAATAGTATTAATAATGAGAAAATTAAATGAAAAAATATGGTACTCGATTCAAAAATATACATATAACGCTATTTTTATTTGGTAATTAAATTATTTTATATCACTCCCAACAAATTCTAAAACTTTATACATTAAACTTAAAGCGGTTTGCAAAATTTTTCAAAATTCTTTGTGGCAAAATTACGAATTATTTTCGAAGATATTATCTATATAGTGAGTGATCTCTTATGATAAATTATTATTTATATTTATTTTCCCATTCTTGTATTATATTATATAATAGAATATAAAATATCGTTAATCACATGTTACAATCATATCAAAAAATACCAAACAAGTTTCACAACTATTCATCATAAACATCTTCCATTAAAATACATCTACTACTCAAATCATTATAAACACACTCAATTTCCTTATTATTATTTCATTATTATTGTGGAGATCTTCAACGCACAAGCACAGTGCTCAAATCGAAGCGTGAGCAATTTTCATTATCATTCATTAGAAAAAACGGCAAGTGTTCCTGCGAAATGGCCAAACATATTTTTTAAACGACCAAAAGATGGCACTCACAATAGTGCAATTTGCGAACAACCTTTTTCGAATTATGACAACTCGTCTTTCATCTCGCAATTACTTTGATCGACAGTTTGAAAACAAGCGACAATTTTGTTATTACGTACACACGATGGTTGTCACGTACACCAGAACGCGTCGAAACCAGCTCTTTCGCCCGGACAATCTTCAAAGTCCACGTGTCCCAAGGTCGCGAACCGATCTCGCGACCAGGAAACACCCGACGGACCATCGGGAGGAGGGTCGCTTTCTCTTTTGTGCAACGTTCGAGCTCTCTTGCTTCGCTTCGGTTGCACCACCCGGACAGTCGTCGGCTCGAAAGCGAGGCCTCAAGGACGCCTTTGTTGGCCGAGAAAGTGAAATTGGCTCTGAGGCGAGGCGAGGCCCCGTAATCGGTTACGAAACCGAGCCTCTCACATTCGCGAAACGGTGTCAAGGTGGCCATTTCGCCGCGAAGGTCTTTCCCCTTGGCCGAATCGGCGGACGTGTGCCTAATGACGGGTCGGGCGATGGGAGCGTTGGAATTCGTGTGTTGGCCGGGTCATGGGTGAGCTATGGCGGGCGAAATG
>JAOXNN020000055.1:687256-742954 GCA_028571205.2 Hydropsyche betteni | reverse complement strand
ATTCAAATCGGGTACACATTTCGAGTTCACACAATCGGGTTTTCACATTTTATCGTTTTCCGTTTCTTAAAAAAACCCCAGCCGATGTTATTAACATCAGGCTTATTATACTAGTATTATTATATTGCACTATGTATATTCTAAAAAGAATTTTCGAAATTTTTTTTGACATACTTTTCTATTATATTTTTTTTTATTACCGGAAGAAAAAATGTTGGCGTTTGTGCTAATTCAAATTTTTCATGTAAATTTGAAAAGGGTCAAAGTTTTTTAAGATTAACACGTTTCGTTGTACGAACATGGCCTATATAAATCAACGTCAATTATTTAAAGTTGTGACTTAAATTTTCGTGAGTATTTCATGTTAGTAAATAAATCGATTAGAGTTTCAGCACGTGTTATTTGTAAGGTCACGTGTTTCAGAGTGGCCATTTGTTAATTCATGTTTTCATAACGTATGATTAAAAAATGCAGAAGAGAAACATTGAATCGAAATAAAAGATTATTTTGGAACCGACACGAAAAGCCGAGCTTATAAATAAATGAAAGCCCAACGGTTGAGAATTCCAATACAGAATTTAATATGCAAACTTTGATTTTATTCACACACATTGTAAAATTTCCTATTTGAAATCACAAAATAAACCTTTCTCGACGTTTAATATAATATTTACTTTAAAATATTTGCTCAAAACCTATTTCGATATTAGACTCCCTTTTACGGAATGACGTCGTCGTATATGGGTCGCGTTGGCTTGACACGTAATAAAATGGAAAATTTAATATTACACATAGGTAAATGGCCCAAATTATTCCATGAAACTTTTATTGAATTTTAACATTCATAATCTATAATAGCACAATTCCTGCATTGAAAAAAATATTTACACAAAAGCAAATTGCTTTTTTACAACAGAATCGATCCGCATACGGAAATACCTATTTATATGCAACGGTGTTAATCTGTAACGAGTTGCGCACGTGAGCGTTATCCATCATGTAGCCGCGACATGAAAAGGGTTCATCTCTCAAAAAAAAAACATCCGAAAAGGACGTCTAGTACACAAAAAAAAAAAAAAAATAACACACCAGTGAAAAGTGCTCGAGAAATTCGGGGAAATTTCCTATATATACCAAATTGGCCAAATTTCAAAGAGGAGCATCGTAACAGTGGTTTTAACCGCACGATGTTTATTCGTGTCGTGACACTCCATTGAACGCATAACGCGTCCAGATATGTAAACCTCAAATTTCACACGATCCGAACACGTAATATAGGGTCTCAATTCGACCCATACAAGCCTATTTTTTATTTTAATTTCGACCTTCGTTGCAGGTTTTTCATCATTTCCCACAGAAAAATATACGTACGTTTTTAATACATTGCGAAAGCATTCATTGGCACATCGTGTACTCGTATTGAATGCGAATTTATTGGAAAAAACGAATAAACTTTATGCATTCGATATTGAAAATATAAGAAGCACGTTTAATTTATGTCTTAGAAATTTTTGCAATACAGTTCAACCATTTAAAAAAAAAGCATGAAAATTTACTAGTTTGAATCGATTTACGTAAAGTATTTATGAGTTTACTTTCACTATAATATTTTGAATAACCTCGAAGTCATTATATTTAAATCCTAACGGATTCATTGATGTTTTTCCGTTTAGAAAAGTTTTAATTCGAAACTTGGCAAGATTTATCTTCGAGCATACAAGTGTTAACACGAGCACGTGTTGCGTCGCAATAAAAGCGCGTAAATTCGCAATTTGCGTGATTATGCGGTCGGATCGAGGGTCTGGCGAAAGTTTGTCTACGCAAATCGCAATGATGAAAAAACTTTTGAATTATATACGTGAAGATATAGCGGGAGGAGTGGCCCGCAACGGACGGACAACGCGGATTCGAAAGTTTGCCCTTATATTACGTGTATTATACGTTAGTCTGTTGAAGTAATCTATTGGTGTTCGTCGGCGTTAATTATTTCTTATTTTATTAGAGTTTGTTACTTTTAATTTTGCTTGCGAGACCGATTAATTATTCATGCAGAAACGCCCATAAACGCCTACCCGATTCGTTGCTTAAACGTCGTTTGCGATAAATTTTTAAAAACTTTTTTTAGAACGGTTTGCGATATAACGTTAACCCCGTACGTTACAGTTCATTTTTTAATATTTCCAGCTATAGTCGATGTATATTTTTTTGTAAAACACGTCACAAGCTATTATTCCTATCCATCAAACATAATTGATTTGACGTCAATAATAACACTATAAATCAAAGTTCGATCAAAAGCTATCTATTTTAACACTATCAAAATTTATGATACCAAAACACATCTATTTTATTTTTTATTATAAATATATACTATGTGATTATTGTTTCGAACAATACGCAATAATTAGCGCGTCACGGACCCTTTATAATTACAATATAATATAGGCGAAATCGAAGCAGTTGCGCAAACGCGAAACGCCAAAAGCCCTCGCACCGAAAACCGACCGATGTCCGAATTCGCAAAAAGCGAAATGCGACGGATTTTCGCAAACACACCCATTCGAGAACACGTACTCGCACACGAGTCAAAGTAGGCTGTGTCGCTTAATATTCCATCTGTGGATATAATAAATTCATATACGGGGTACCGTAGTGCGGACCGGGCGGCGTCACTTAGGGGTCTAGAAATATCCCGGACCCGGGAGGGTAAGCATTTCCCGCCTTAAACTTTAATGAAACCTGCAATGCTAAAATGAAAATACGCCACCGGTCTCTCGCGGGCGCGGATTTTTCAAATTCGCATAAAATTAAAAGTTGCGCAGTCGCGGGGAAACTTTGCGCCGCGCGGATTCCGGGCTGAAGTGGGTCGCGTTTAAACGATAGTGGCGGGATTTTCGGATGTTCGGTCGGTACGTGTGTATTATGCATGGTATAGAAGTTGTATTAAAATTTATGAAGCGTTTCGGATGATAAAAATGAAGGTGTCGTTTTGACGTGAAAAGATAAAGGCGTTCGAGGTTCGCCATTATCCGCGCTGAAAATGAGCAACGTAAGCTGAAAGCCTAATCCGATTAAAGAGTGTAAGCTTCACAATGATAGGTCTCGATCATAGAAAATCACGTTAGTCGTGGGAATTTAAAAAAAAAGATCGTTTTGATATCTGCGTAGTATCAAGCGAATCTGAAAATCAAATGACAATGTCAATTTTTTTTTTTTTTGATAAACGACCGTTTTGAAAAGATAACGATTCGTACTGTAATATGTGCTGTGTGCGAGGATTATTATTATGGGTCATCATAATTTTACATTGATAGAGATAAACAAATACGTCCCGTGTGAATAATTCAGTTCTATATATACGGCTAATTTGAAACTATTCCTTTCATAAACATAAATAGAGATCTGTAGAATAACAGAGTATTGTGCTATGAAAATAAAAAAAATAAACAAGGTGTGGGAATTTCCCGTTAACGGCTTAGTTGCGAATTTCAGCGTCCGAGCCATCTATCTACTTAAAATATTTAGCGCATAATCGCCTCAATAAATCTGTCCCGTTGGGCCTAAAATAATCGTTTCAGCATGAAAAAATCAGGCATCGCACCAAACACCATTTTGCGAGCGATTTTGCAGAAAATTCGTATTTCTAAATATGTTAATCAATTTCCGCTTTTATTTTGTTGAGATTGTTGTACGATTCGAAATTAATTTTAAATTCATGTATGAACGAACATATGGTATCGAATGCGGGTTGCTTTCGGAAACGATAAATTGCTAAAGTTATTTAGGGTTATGACGTTTTCATGTTCAATAACCACATAAATTATTTACAAATAAACGAAAACTGTCAATAAAATAGTATTGTATGTGGGGTGGACAAAGTTGTGTAATAGTTGTATGAAAATTTCGTATCGGACTTATAAATTTTCTCTGTCGTTTAATTAACTGGCTGTCGTCGTACTCAAGTAATTGAACAGAAACGAACAATGGTTTGTCACCCGGAAATTTGTGTAAGACGCATAAATCATATTTTTCGGTAGCCTTTTCATGAAAAAGCTTTTTTATCGCATATTTTTTTTCATCTTTTCCCTAGACCTAATGAACAAATATATTAACACAACATACAAATTGTTTCACTTTGATCTTTTCATGTGTCAAAAATATAATTATGTTTACCGTTTCGCGAAAATAAATAAATAAATTTTCATCTTATTCAAACCGAAAAATGTGTGTAAATAAATTGGAAAAAAAACAAATATTTTTACTCGAATTTATACAATACTACAAAATACGATTTGCATCCCGTTCGAATCAGAAATAAATCGAGCACACGAAACACTTACAATTCAAATCGAACCTCCCAACAATCGCTATTTTCCCTAAAGCCCGCAAAAGTCTCAATCATATTTCGACAACATGTAAAAAATGCATTAAAAATGTATTTTTTCATACGAAAATTTCCATAACACTCGCATAATATACTTTTCGAGCCATACAATAAAATAACAATTTCGAGCGAGCATCGCGTGTCGAATACGAACAAAAATCGCGACGAATCCTCGGCGATTTTCCCCAACGTCTAGGCGCTATAAATTAACAATTTTCCCGAAAATCCGCAAAAAAATATTGCAAACCATCACACATGTACCACACTTCGTATAAAATTTGTACCAGAGGGTCACGACGCGATACGAATCCGAAATAAACATCGGCAGGTCGGTTGTTTTGGTCGTCATTCATTATTCACACCGCAGCCAACAAATCGAGTATCGATCAGAAGCTACATTCGGAAAATTCGGAGGAAAGCTCACGATGAGTGCTTGTCTCTTTGATTTTTCATATCTCGATGATTTTTGTAATAAATGATAAATTGGTTTTTTTGAAATGTCAAAGGATTTCGTTTTGTGTGAACCTATTTATTTTTTTATGTCGAATCAAAATTTGTTATATATAGTCATAAGAAAACTAAAATACATTTTACGTATATAGAAGATGATTTTGTTGTAAAACACATTTTAGAAACGATAAAAAATCAATAGGAGTTGAAAGCTTCAGTATTAGATTTGTTTTCTGAAAGCTATCACATTAGACGCGACTGATGTTTTAAAAATAGAACAAGTTTGTGCAAAACAGACAAGCTAGAACAAAGGTATCGGATCGTAAAAACTAATCATTTTAGCAACACATCGAATGAGTTCTTTATGTCTTTTCAATAAACTATAATAACGTTGCAAACACACGTACTACACAAGCGATTAAGCTCAATAACCGTCATAGTAAAAACGTTGTTTATCGACAGTTTTAAAATACATTCCGACTTTGTTTTTCAAATGATTGGGCTCAAAGAAATGCACAGGATACCCAACACAACACGATTCAAGCTCGCCCTGCGCACGAATGTATATTTTTAATCTTATATTTTCGTTTTCCGTGCATGGATCGTTATTAAATCATAATCTCGCGTAGATTATCAGAGTTCGCGTGGGCGTGCAACCATGCGTGTTTTACTAACCTTACTGCGTTTGCGCCACGCAAACTAAAAAAAAATCCGGTATAGTATTCAATAAATAAAGAAATATGCGAGCTGATTTCCATGTGAGAAAAAAAGCAACGCTTCCAAGCGATCGATCTCTGTGTGAATATTTAAAATCCGATTTGCGAGATGGAATGTGTTGTCCATTAATCGAATGGAAAGCGTGTTTTCATACGCTAGCGTGAGTTGTTAAGGATGCAAGGAAAATTACTTTGGTTTGTGAATTTCGTGGAAAATTGAAATGCCGATAAATGCATTGATGTGTTTCTTGTCGTTTTCTGGAGTAATTTGAATTGGATTCAAATGCAATGATTTATTTTTAATTCGAAAATTGGATAAATTTTAATTGGACAGTTAAATTTTTAAAAAGAAATGTGAACACTGTCAAAAAGTTTTCTAGTAGAAATATTAAAGTTTAATTAGAAATATTTTGGGTAATCTTTTACTTCGAATAGATTTGGAAAAGTAATTATTAAGTTAAGTTTGAACAAAAAAAAAATTTCTTTCAAAATACACGATATATTTAAAAGTACATAATTTATCCGCACGAAATGCGAATTTCGAGAAAGCGATTTTTTTATAATTTAATAGAACATAAAGAACAAATTTCAAAATTGTCAAGATCAAGATAAGAATCCATAATTTCAAATGCATAACTGAGATTTCATCGTATGAAATCAAAAGCTTTTAATGCATCGTAAAAGTAAATCTTATATATTTGCGCCATAGTGGACGTGTAATACACGCGATACAACAAAAGCTTACCGAGACGTCATATAAAAATACACTCTAATATATTGAACGATAAAGCACAGAGCGATAATTCTCAGTATTATTTTTAATAACGCTCTGTCTAGATGGCAAAAATAATAAATCAATTTATATTTTGCGGTCGCCGGCGAACGGTCCTGCGAGGAAAAACGCTTGATTAACGACAGCTCGGTTAGACGAGGAAAAAATTACAACAATGCGAAAAAAATACAAAAACACTGTCGCGTGTTTGTAATTAGCGAAAGATTCCGTGAACGAGCTTTTGGTATATGCAAATTGGTCTTTTTGAAAAATTACACGTCCGTTGAAACGGTCAATTTTAAAATTCGTGATTGTGTAGTGGAAAAGCGCGGTATAAACGCTTATTATAATACGTCTTTATACCAGAGCACGTCACGTGGACTTTCCCCGTGCTCTGTCGACACGTGGAAACACAAAGAGGCATTATTATAATCGTCGAAAAGCCGACGATAAGTGCCGGGTTGATTGCCGCCTGCGAAGTGGCGGTTAATTGAAAAAATAATTGGATCGATACGATTCAGAAGTGCGCGGAATGGTTATGAATATATTTTTCGGTGGGGTTATTTTTTGCGATTTGTTTATGGACGTGTTTCGTCTCTTCGTGAATATTCATGAATATTCGGAGTGATTATAAACGAAAATTGTCGAATTTGATATTTTCATAGATGGCGATTGTTATTTCGATACATTTTTGTTTTTATCGGTAATTTCGGCGTTCGTAAATCAAAGAGCGCTGAAATTTTACGGGTTTTATTCCACGTTAAACGGTTTAAGTTTGAATAATTTAAATTTTATGAAGTGTGTAAATATTGGGGATTAATAGAGATTGACCGCTTGATACGCCAATATAAATCCATCAAAAATATAAGTATAGCAATTTCGTTTTCGATATGAACATAATATTATACAAACATATGATTTCAGTTTTTTTTGTAAACGATTGTTAAATATTTTTCAGTCAAAAGAATACATAAATAAGTTGACAGCACTTTACGGTTTCCTTTTACATACGCGAAAGTTAACAATTTAAGCTACACAAAGGACTGTGAATATTATATGTCTTCATATTTTCTGTCAATGGAAGCATTTATAACAAAGAAAGTTTCTACCATAATTTTTTTAATAAAGGTGAAATAAAATTACAAAGAATTGGAATAATTTTATCATATTCTTGAAGAATATACATTAAAGAAGACACATTAGATATAAAAATATTGTGGAGCTCCATTTCAACCTGAAACAAATCCAATTTACATACAAAATTTTGCAAAACTTAGTTTCAAATTGAGAACCGATAAAACTCTCAATTCAAAATAATGAAAAACCCCGCATGAATATATAAAACGAACAAATATATCGTTTACTTTCGCATATTTTCATAAAGTTCAAGCCACCGTTGCGGATACCATATCACGCGAAAGAACCGCCAGATAAAACAACGTACGACACCTAATGGAGTTTTTCCAGCGAAAAATTACACTATTTCCAAAAAAAGGTCTATAATAAAAAGCATCTCTATATGAATTTACGAAGGCGGACCTACACCGCGGCCTCCACACACCCGAGTGGTTTACTTTACGGCGACGTAATATAATATTGGCGGCATCGATCTCCGTTTAAGCGATGCTAAACACGTCATAAAGGGCCACCGGCGTTCGGAGTTTGCCGAACCATCCTAAATAATGTCCCACATAGGTATTAAGGGATGTATGTGTTCTTCGTCTGATGTATTTTCGACGAAGGGGGGTCAAGTGGGCGCTTCAACTCTGATAAATGGGATAATTCGCAAAGGATGGTGTGGCTGTCTTGATTGTGTGCTAGAATTCAAGGATTTATCGGTTCGATTGCTTTAATTGGCGTTGTGCGTGTGTCGTTGCTTGATTGATGAGGTGTTTAATTGGTAGGTTGAAATTGTTGTTCAAGGCAAAACGGTTAGCGATAATTTGAATTCAAATTATATATTAAAATTTCAATATAACCAAAATATTATATAATATACTCATATACGCAGAATATATTCAAGAATATTTTTAACAACGGCAACGTCTTGGAATTTTCTCAAAGTCGCATCCATCTCGACGAACGCGTCACGATCTAAAATCCACGAAATACTCTGAGCATTAAACGAGACATCTGACATATTAGCAGATTCAAAATGCCGAAACGCTTCGTAAAGAGGGCAAATATGTGCGGAACGTCGCAGAACCGCCACTTTGTGCAAATAACATACATCGCGATATAATGAAATAATGAACGCTCGTCCAATGTAGGCATAATAAATTAGCGTTCGACGCTTTCCCAAATCAATCCCTTTAACGCTGGCAGAAATTATTCATGCAATTTGAACGTCGATTCGGGGAAAGTTCGCGGTCGAAAGTCGACACTAACAAGTGGATTATATATTATGTATATTTATACTGAAAGGTTCGGGTTAGCGGATATATGTGCCGTTTCGCAGTTTTGCATGTGGTGCGATGTGTATGGAAGGATTATTGTACGGGTTTGCAGCTCGCATGCAAATTGTTGCTATTGTTTCTGCCAGCAGGTGTATGAGTTATTATTGATCGAGCATAGAACCTTTGTTGGGTCCACTATTGTGGCAATAAAAATAATTGCATTGTTACAATATGAGGCGTGCATTGGAATGTTATTGTTGCAATGATGAAGTGTTACGGTTTGTGAATAAGGTAAATGAAACGATGGTTCATTAAAGAAAACTAATTAATCATTATAAGTGCAAGTCCATAGACGTGGTTTTTTTTAGAAATATATAATAATTAATTGTGCTCAGAAAATTTATAATAGTACTCACAATTTTAATATTGATCGGATTAGTTGGTTAATACCGTTTGAACTTTATCGAAGAAATTATCGATTTATAGTAGGAAAACTTTTCAAATGGAAAATTTAAGCGCATCAAATGAAGTGTATCAAAATATTTTGTATCTTCTACATTTCAACGTATCCGTACATTGTAAAAAGTCATATCAATCCCAAAGCGAAACGTAGTACATCGCATGTTATTTCGGACGTATTGCGAATGAGTTTTCCTGTAGGAACGTCTGGATTCAAAACGGCAAAGCCATGTTTTATAGATAAATCGTAGCCGAAACATACATGTGTCACGTTCTCCCGCAAATATATCAGCGACGGCGTTTTATAGTTTACGGACTGACAACAATGCGCGATGCTTTCTCAAGAGCGGAAAGACAAGTCGAAACAAAATTATTTGTACCAAACAGATGCTCGTGACAGGCTAGTTGCCTCGCGGGCACATTGTCGCAACAACGTCCACCGTGATTTCCCGTTTTTTCCTCATTCTAGTTTCCTTTTTTCCAGCGGGCTATCCTAGGCATACAAAAGAGTCCCGGTGATCCATCACGCGGGACGCCGACAAAGGCGCTAGCCAATTTTTGTCAGAGGTCCGATAACACCCGCGAAAAATGCGACAAAAATAAAATATGTTTTTTAGACCGCAGTCCCAAATTCAGCATAATGTTTTACTTTATCAAGATGCTTCTTTTGGCGAGGCTGTGCTGAGATGGTATCTAGTTTAAAATAAAAAAAAGTTAATTTTCAATGAAAAACAGTAAATATGTAAATAGTTTTCAAGCTCGACTGACAGTATTCACGATCTTTTATGTGGCATAAATTTATTTAGTGAACAGATAACGAAACTATAATAAAACAAACAACCTCTTCTATCGTACAAACAAACGAGAAATCCCAAGACGAATCCGACCATCACACTAAAAAAGATACTACATCATCGAACCATAAACCAACGAAAATAAAACAAAATCATCAAAGCGAATAAATGGTAGTGGACAGTTAAAGCAAACAACGAACACTGAAGTCAAATCGTTAGTTAATGACGTTGTACGAAACGTTTTTCCGCTGCACCGTTGCAGCTGCACAATGCGCAGCGGCAAATTTCCGCAAGCCCGTTTTCGCAAGCATTTAATCTAAAGATGCAACCGTTACTGGCTACAGACAATATATATTGCGAGAACAATGCATTTCAGACAGTAACAGGCCTCGGTTTGCAGACACATAGTGCTCGCCTCCACTTCATTAAGCTGGCCCCCGGGACAATTAGTAGCACTTTTCGAGTACTCGGAACATCGCTAAATTGAACGTGATTTCGATTTAAATTATATAAATGTTGGGGTTGTTATTGTGGCCGTGTCGATGTTGTAAACGGTCGATACTGTTTGTCCTTTATGCTGTGTCCTTCGATTCGAAGATTGTGATTGACGGCTTACATTATAGAATGGTGGAACAATTGGATCGTGTTGGATGCTATTATGAAATATATGATTCAAATTGAAAATCGATTTTGAAAGATATATTCATGAAGAATTATTATATATAGGTCATTTTTACGAATACAAATTAAAGAAAATGTACTGTGACACTAGTCGAGATATATAGAGATGAAAATGAAATTTATTTCGTCACAATGAAGATAAAAAATTTCGGTCGCGTAAATAAGAATGACCCACAAAAATGGGTCGAAAAATTGCAAACGTGACAAAAAAAATAATTCTAGAAGAATCGGTAAGAATTTTCAGTAAGCGATAAATGTAATTTGTTATGAAAAAATGAGAAGAATATAATAGAAAGCATCGTTGGCCTGCTTAAACAAGCTTATGGTTTTGTGCATAAAAGTATTTCATTTTAAATTAATCCTTGGGGTGTTGTTAACTCACATTTGCGTTACCATTCAACAACTCCAGTATTCCACACATAAACATTATATAGTGTGCATATAAAAGAGAATATGTGTTTCCCATTTTGAACTCGCTTTTCCGCTTTCGGTATGCTTATTCGTTCGTACCGCGACTGAATTAATTCGATACCTATTAGAAATAATCATTCGGTACTTAAGCAGTAAACATATTGTGTTTAATATAAATATCAAATTGCTATATTAATCAAAGCTTTCGATATTGTTTTCCCTTAAATGAAATTTCATCGTTTTCATAAGCGAAAGTCGTAAAATTTTATTGATACGGAAACGAAAAATTGAAAATCGGTCGTTAACATTTTTACGAGCTGTCCTTGCGCATTCGATAGCGCAAAAAGTAATTTTTTTATTCAAATAGAACATAAATCTAATGCGATTAAAAAAAATATATAAAGCTTCAATACGAGAATCGTAAAATTAATTCGAAATCAAGATAATTCGCCCTAAGCTTCTTGTGAAAATACTAACGATTAAAAATTCATCAGAATATATCCGAATCCATCTGGCGAATCTTTCATACCATACAACGATACTTCTGAACAAAAAATAAAGCCATATTTCGCATCTTGGCAACACTCCCTCTAATAGAAATATGATTTATCCCGTTAAAAGCTAATTTGGTGTATATTGGCTTCGAATTGAACGTTGCGAAGCCACGGAACAGTTTAAGCTCGCATCCTTGAAGACTCGGAAACCAAGACATTTCAAGGACTACGGCTGTATAAACATGTCCGAAGCGCTTTCCTTATTATTATAAAACTGTAATAAAAACTTAATGCACTTCGCCTGGGCGCAACTGGGGCGAGCCTTATATTAGCACTCAAGCCTTATTGCCCCGAAGGAGACCTGTTCGCCGAATTCGGACCCAGACGAAGGGGCTGGAGGATAATTGAATCGTTAACGCGTAAAATTAGGCGCAATTTGTCCATACGGCTGGAGAAATGTACCGGAAATCCGGGAATGGAGTCGCTCCGTTTGCCAACGTCCGGGTTATATGTAATACGGAGACTGAATGTTCATCAAAGTTGAGAACTTTTTTCGCGCTTGTCTCATGTTGATCTGCGGTTTTTTTCATTCTAATTTTATAATTTGAAATGTATGATATTTCTGGAACTTAAATTAAGAAATTCTTACTGATCATATGATACATTATCAAAATTAGGTTATGAATGATATTTGTATGATAAATTTTAAAAATTGAGTGCATCCTCAAATCATATTTGAGAAGATTTTCATTAAAACGATTCATAGAGTCAGAGTACATAGTTAAAGTTCTAAGTTAATAATAAAATCAATCTATTAAAATTACCGAAAATTAATTCTCACAATCCTCCTCAAATAAACATTCGTCAACCCAAAATAACACATTATCATATTAAAACACCAATTCATAACGAGGCATAAATTTCGAAGCACACACATATTCATCATAATTAGGTCAAACGGAGGCGTCATCGTTCTCCCGCATGGAAAATCAATTACAAACCATAACAACACAACCGTACAGACAATGTTTATATTGACAACGCGTGTAGTGGTGAGATTAGAGACTCGAGTTGCGCGGTTGAAAGGTCGCATATTAAAAGGTCGTTGAACAACCCCCGCAAGGTAAGGGGCGGCACGCCACCGGGACATTAGCCGTAATTGTCGATGCGTGCGTGTAATGAGATATTTTTCACAATTAAAAACGGACCGGCTCGAAAAAATCCCGTTTCGCGGCCGTTTTCTCGGACGTGGGATTGTTTAACATAGAAATCGAGGGGCAACGAGCGTCGTGGAACGGTTTGATTGGGTGGGTGGGTGGGTTGGTTGGCGGATTCGCTATTGTTGAATATGGTTTGTGTGCTATTGTTGGAGATTCGCCGTGTTGGACGGCGAGTTTCGATAATTTGAATTCGATTAGAGTTGGGAAACTATTTGTCGGAAGAATCGAAATTATTTCAGAACTGAGAGCAAAACGAGTTTGCTTTGAAAATTTTTGTATCCATTAGTTACGCTCAGCAAGGATTATGCAAAACTTTCGAAAAAAGCACTCACGTAAAGCTTTTATACAGATTCCACTAAAGCAATAAGCTTGAGTGAATTATGTAAATAAATAATAAAAAAAACAACAACAAAATTTCAAACTCGATTCGAATAACGATACTCAAATATTTTTATTTTCGAAAACAAGAACAAACGAGGTTTTAATTAAAAAAGCTGAATCTTACCGCTTCCATAAACTAAACAAGATTATCGAGCGAGATATAAAATAAGCACATTATACGATGTGTGCGATGATGAAAGTTTTCCTAAGGGCATCATAAAAGCTTAAGGTTATTAAAGATATGGAGTTCTCTTTTGCGATGCAGCTGCATATCGCTTAGCTTTATCGCTTTATATTTATGTATTTTCCCTAGAGGAAAAGCGCCTCAAATGAAACTCTGTCAAATTAATCCGAATGCGCTATACGTTTTTTTTTCAAACAAATATAACCATTTAGAATAATAAATTTGTGTTCGATTCAGAAAATGTGTTCATTTGAATCAATATTTTGTAAGATTGCATTATAATATTTTTTTCAAAGAATATTAGACAGTTAATCTATATATATATACTACAGGTTACTAAAAAAAAATCATCATACTTATCACGAGATAAAATAAACTTTTCAATTGAATTACCCGTAACAATTAAAGTGTACATAACCCAAACACACTTCCCCTACAAACTAGCAACAAACGATAAATTCTTACACCAAAAAAAGTCGAAAAGAATCATACGCACAGACATAACACAGTTCACACGATAATTGTTCCCGCCGAACGTCCGAGAGAATTCGGAAACTGCTGAGCGTCGTACAGTCGACCGACTTCCGCATAGAACTTTATTAAAGCGAATTAGTCGAAATTGCTCGGCGGTTGTACGTGATTAAATAAACCGAATGGTAGTGGTGGTGGCCGTCGGCCAGGGTGGTTTCGGAGGCTTTGTCAAGGGATGAGACGGATAAACGAGTTTGAGACTGTGACGCAAACGAATCGTGTAAGAAAATAAAGGGGAGTTCGATGTGGGTCGGATCAGAGCGCTTTTCAATCTTCGTTGCAGATATAACAAAGTTTTTAAAAGGTTTATGCTTGTCGGGGGGGTTGGAGAGTTTGCTTTTTGTGTACGCCGGTCTGTGTTGAGGGATGTAACTTTCGTTTTTGTGTATGTTTTTCGATAAATAAAAGATATTTTTGTAATATATAAGAAAATTTTCTGGATGAAAACGTCAAATTTACATTATGAAGATTTACTCTATCTGATGGATGCGAAAAATGAAAATTTTGATATTTGAAGTTAAATTAAAAAAGTATTCAATAAAAATTGAAATGTTTTTTTTTATTTGACGAAAGTTTTTTCACATTGATGCGAAAATATTGTAAAGTTTACATCGTGAATTTATCATAACATTTTCAACACTTTCACTTGGTATGGAAAAGCGTAGGTTTTTATTTAATGAAAATGGAACATTTCACTATAGAAATTTAAAAACTTCGCAAAAAACATGAGTTCCATAAAATTATTTATGATTTGTACGATTAAAATAAAAATTAAATTCTATGGAAATTCATTTACGTAATATCGAAATAGTAAATAAAAAAATCTAACTATAATATAAGCAAAAGTGCAAACGCTCAAAATATAAATTAAGTGCCGAAACACAATTAAGGCACTCAACGTCATTTACGAACGATTGTGAGTAACGATTATGTGAGTAAAATTTCTTTAATTATAGATAAATGACCATCGATTTGTTTGATAAACGATTTGAATTACCACCAAAATAATTTCAAACACGCGTCGGAAATTATATTCTACGTCGATTCAAAACCAAGAATAGTGCACGAAATGGGAAATTCCAAATTGTGCTTTCACAAGTGGCGTATATTACTATCTGTTCGGACGGAAAATTCTCGAAATTGCAGTACGTCAAGATTGGAAAATTGCATTAGAGGGTTTTCCCACTTTTTCATTTTTTTCACATCAAAATCGTTAAAGACAAAAGTGGCGATGGTAAAACGCCGTAAGACCGAGAATCCAATTATTGTCGAATCGAATTCCTAGCTTTTTCCATTCAATATGTGTCATAAAGCGATCTGACGTGTAAGAAATGGGGATTCGAGATCGTAACAGAAATGTCGTTGACTTCTCGGTTATATTTCAACGTGAAATTATGTGTTACATTGAGCGTGAAAGAAAAAAATTCAACGATTTTGAAAAAATAAGTAACGTGACGATTTTATTAGAAGCGAATATCGATTGTGAAAAAATATGAATTTACTGGATAGGTGAAAATTCTTTGAATATGTATAAGTCAATTGAATAAAAAAATCTATCCTACATAAGTTTGAATATTAGCTAAAACATATAATTTTTTTAGTATTTATTTAAAAAAAAAATAGACAAAGATATTTCATACAAAAATCGACAATCTAGAAAAAGTGACATTTTGTGTGAAAAAGATAGAAACTATCCCAAAAATATACGTAAAATATTCAATTTTTTTGCACAGTATATGAGCCAACCATACCGTGAATAGTTCAAACGTATGAAAAAATAGAACGTGACTGAGTGAATTATTTAAGCAACACAAAAATCCTCCACAAAGTTTAATATAATGAAAATATCATAAAATTTCACGCGTCTGAAACGACCATAGCATAGCTTTTCGCCATTTACCGCCGTTGTGAAAATGGAACTCAAAGTTTATGAGATAAGTTTGATTATTTGTTAACAGAGGACCGTCGGTTTACGGCCGTCGCTTTTGGGCTTTTGTCGAAATGGCAAACACTTCGAACTATGGCTACGTATGAAAATAATACGCATACGACTCGTAAAACGGGGAAACATATTTATCGGTCGACCCTTTACACAAATATATATTGCAACGAATAGAAACGCGCAACTGAAATGGGCTACTAACCAGAAAAGAGTGAAATAAAATTTCAGTGCGGTGATTAATTCGCGTGGCAAAGGAGAACAAAATCAATGAAAACGTGACGGTGCATAGGATCGCGAAAACGAAACACGTTCTTCGTAAGATGCCTAATGATTTACGTAACTGAACCTACACGTTTCCAAGGAATAATTAATTTCGTTAGTTAAATTAATTTAAAAACGAACCGTGGAAAGTTCAAGCGAGGAATTAAGAAGCTTTTGAACCGTTTTAAGAACGTGGAGATCACTCGAGTGGGTTTTTCTTGCGGAGTGCAATAAAAAATTCGAGTAAAAAGTGGATTTCATTAGAAACGCAAAAAATATACGGTATGTGTAACGTCGAGAGTTTTCCGGATAGGAAAATGTTAACAAAGCGTTGTTTCTTCGCAAAAAATTGTACGTATTTGTACTATAGTGGACCGTGGTGTGAGTTTCTGTATTTGCGTCAGAAGCTCGCGAAATATAAGGGTACAAATATGTACACATACGCACTAAAGCAAAAATTAAAGTAGATTTGCAAATACAACGTATAACAAGCTTATGATGGGTATAAATTTGAGACTTATCCCTTTCGATACCGTTGTCCCTTTTAGCTTATAAGCGGATTTTTCCTGATTGATGTCCTTAATTAGGCTACGCATTTGTGAAAATTTCGACGTTTCGATTTCGCTTGCCTTCGACTGGAAATATGTTCAGTATGTGTAATTAAATGTATATATGTAGTTTATATTTGTAGTTTGATGTTACGTTTCATGGCTGCAAACATTTTATGATAATGTATGTGGAATTTAATATGTACAGAAACTGTGTTTAACGAATCGAATACATTAAAATAGGATTATATGTTATACATGTGCTTCTGTTTGGGTACGTAATTGGGAAATATGGGAATGAGTTGGAGTATATTTATTTCATTCCGACAGTATGAAATTGTATTATATTATAATAGTAAAAGGGAATACTATGAATAGAGTTATTCATTAAAATAATATATTAAGCAACAATTAATTTTGAAATAAACAATTCAATGGAATAATTCTTGAGTAATATTTTTATCAATAATTTTTTTGATTTTAAATTGGATTGAATTAAAGTTGTAATACCAAACCGGACTTCATTAAATAAATAAAAAAATATTCAATTTGATTGACAAGGGACAAATTTGAGATACGTATAATACACAAAAAAGCGGGATTTGCAAACTTTGATTGCGGATCTCCAAAACCTATACCGAACTCCGGATTCCTGACCATTAGAGAGGAAATTTCATACGGGATTCCGACGACGTGCCGCTAACTTCATTAAGACCCGACCGACAACTGAATGGACCCGTACCTCTCTGAAGAGTCTCCTACTTGATTTTAGGACCTATATCATATATAAAACACGTATACACAAACCGTCCCCTTACTCAGTGATAGGAGAATCCTGAATAATTTCAAGGGAACCCAAAATATTTTTACAAGAAATACACATATTTAGACCGCAAAAGCGCTCACACGGCAAATTACGAATATGCAAATTTTATCACTGCATCAGATGTATCTCGAAATTAGCAAAGTTCTCTCCGTATTTATGCAAACGCATGTACCGCCGTATGCAAATCACCTGCTTCGAATAACCTACATCAAATCAATTTCTGCGGAAAACTGTCGGAAAATTCTCTCTCAAATCCGTGAGAAAATCAGACGCTAACCCAATAAAGACATTCGACAAAAGTTAATTGCACGTTTATGTGTGCCGTATGTGCCAAAAGTCCGGTCGTGTGATACGGGTACAGTCGAAATTGAATAACGGGCCGCGGGCACGGAACGGAATATTAAAAGGATTTTATCGCCGATTCTATTATACGTTTTGTGTCGAGTGTTTTCGTTGTGTTTTTCTTGTTTTTTCGCGTTGGTAATCGAATTCAGCTCGCATGAAAATCGACTGCGCGATTCTTGTAAAGTGGCAAAATTTAGTTTGCAAACGGTGTTTGTTATATGCGGTTTGCTTAGGAATAATATATTCGCGCATGTTCGTAGAATGCGAAAACGATAATAACGAAACAAAAAGGTCGAAATACCTTTGTTACCCTCAAATTGAGAAGAAAAACTATATATATATCAAGATAATTGCTTTATTGAAAAACAGCCGGTTTGAATACTAAAAATTTTTATATTGAAACACAATCATAAACAAATATCACTCGGATTTATTAAATCATACAAATACCTATGTAAACCATTGCCAAAAATGAAATTTTTCCACAAAACAAAACAATGAGATCCACATTGTCAAAGTGGTTGCCAATTAGGGCCACATTTACTCGCCTAGCCATAGATTCGAATTGAATATGATGACGTGTTCGGAATATCCGTTTCCGTTTGTATGGACACGCGATTGTGACCGGCTCGGTTAATACGATCGCACATACACACGCCGGATACCAACGGAAACCGGGCTTTAAAGGTTTAGTGGTTACGATTTGAAAGCTCTCCGTGACACTTGGTCGGAAAATTGTAACTGTAACGGGCGGAAATTTTCACCTCGGAGCCAGTTTCGGAAGTTTGTTCACGAGTTGTTACCGCCCTGTAGTGTTAGACAATTTAATAAATTCACGCGTAAAACTTAATCTTAAGTGATTGTTAAAATTTGTGAATGTGTTGCTTTTCATTAAAGCTTCGAGTGTATATTTTTAATGGATATTTGAACGCGGTTTATTCAATGATAAACGTTGAAATTCTCGGCTTTGAAGAAGATAAATCAAATAAATTTATTGCGAATGTTCAGGAATTTCCTTGTGAAAACAGCATTGTTCCGTGAACGATTGAAAGCCTTCAAGTATTTTCATTAGACACAAGAACAGCTGGATCGAATAATCATGGTAATTAATTCGAATTCATATAAAAGCGTGATCGATAAATTTCACCATAACGACGGCGGTGCTACATGATTATTTCATTTAATGAGAATTTCCCAAATTGAATATTCATTCGGAATTAACGAATCGAAGTCGGTCTGTAATTAAAATAATAGAAAAAAATATCAGCACGCGTAATTATTGCAGCGTCGAGCGTTCGAAATAATTGCGAATCTATAGATAAAGCGGTTTGCGAAATTCGTTGATTTAAACGTCACGGAAATTGCCACGCCGTACCGTTTTTCCTCGTACAATAATCATTAATTTATTTCAGACACACAGTTGTAGAATTAATCGACGGAATTCATTATGACGACGTTGATTAATATCCGCCCTGCATGTTTTATTGCCTTCGAAAGCTTTTGGCGCAGTGTTTCGCAACTTCGACACGGTCAGCCCAGAAAAACGCTAGATCGAACTGATTCCAGAAACATCAGTGCTAATTGCTAGGAGTATCAGCCCTAATTACTCCCGTTGGTTTGCACAAAGGGGATGTATTGCCCATCAGCTGGTTGTTGCGAGAGAATCGGAACGTCTCGTGCTTGGAAGGGTTTGCTTCGAACTGTTCGGGATAGCTCAATATAAAGCTGGCAGAAAGAGGCACCATCAATCTGCTTTAGGAATTATCGTACTAGAGGTGGCCTTCGATCATTAATCACCAGTTCAGAAGCTTTAGACAAGTGCGGGTTCATGTTGGGACCCGCAAAAGCCTCGACCTTACGAAAAACCGTGTGCAAATGTAGAATTATTCTGTGGGAAACGTAGTTAGCTGCTACGATAAATTTCCGTGTGACTTTAGTGTTTCGAAAAAGAAATAAAATTGTGGATTTATAATTGTGGAAAAAGTCAACCAGATGTGCATGAGAGTAATGTATAATTTACGTATAAAATTTGAATTATAGTTGGTTTTTGAATTTTCATATGCAAGATTAAGAAATATAATTGAATTTAATAACTATATTAAGTAATCAAAAAGTTTTGCGAAGTGCTTTTATCTTTGTATTTAAATTACGAACTTGAATATATGGCATCTAAGAAAGTAGCATGGAAATAATGCTCTCATTACAAGGCGCATCACAAATGCAATTAAAAGTTTAAACCGGCTAATGAAGTTCCCCGCCATAATACGAACGGTTGTCGACCTGCGACAAACAAGCAATATATTTTTTGTAAATTCTTTTGAACGGTAACATAATTTAACTGATTTGAAAATTTGACATTCAGACATGAGTACCATACGGATGCAATCGATAAAACCACTAAATGTCATATCCAATTGACATTAAATCCGAAAATTTAGCACACAGCCGAACACGAACATTTTGAAAGGACATAGAGTGCAGTTAATTTTAATATTAACTATTTACTTACACATCCTAAATCGGTCAGTGTATTTTACGACCCCGTTGTCATTTTCGACCAACTCAATAATTTATTAAAGGTCATTAAAGTGCGACAACGGGTGTAGTCGCTGTCGTGGCGGATTTACGATGGTCATGTAAGGATTCCGAACACCCGCGTTGCCTTCTAATCCTTAGGCAGGGAAAGGGTTAAGCTCCTTCGCCCAAGAAAGACTCTAATCCTGTCCGGATATATAATAGCTTCATGCAAGATAGTTCGGTTTATTTTTATGTTTACGTCGCGATGGTTAAAAGCTTTCATGGTTGCATCTCGCGACGTATTCGTCAAGGAAATTTTACGTCTACGCATAAACTTTACTAGATAAAAGTTTCTCAAACTGAAAAATGTATAAAGCGAATCTCGATATCGAAATTTATTGAAAAGTGTGGACCGGTTCGATACGGCGGAATTACCTTTTTGAAAAGTCGCGTCGTCCGTAATAAATACGGAAACCGTACTCGGAGTAGTTTAATCATACAAAACTTCATCCATTATCGCTTAAAGTCTTTCTGAGATGGCAGAACGTTCGTGAAAACGAGAAAGAGATATAAAAAACGCATATAAAGTGTCGAGAAGATGGAATCTGAAATCCGATAGTAGAGAATTCCATGGCTTTTCTCTGAAAGTGGGACACGAAGAAAAGTTCGCCATTTCGCACGGATGAATGGGCGGTAGTTTTACGAATAAATGAAATAGCGACGTCGTTTAAATTAATATTCCCCATTTTCCGGTCTTAATATCATACATATATAATATGAAAATTTAATAATAAAAAAACATGAAAATTAAGTCAAACCACGAATCATATGAAAAAGTCTTCACGTAGGAAATGAGCTTGATGTTGAAGACAAGATATTTAATTATTGAGTATTTCAGCAGTCTAGTGTTTAAAATGAATATTTTATGGGGTTACAAATAGCAGTTCACGATACAAAAGCGTGTTTTCGGCTCACGAAAAATTCAAGCTATTACAATTTATAAATGCATAAAGCCATTACTTTTTCAATATGTCGTGCATGCTTCAGCAATGTTACCGAATGATTGACTTAAATCACAATCGATTTTAATAATTTAGTACATGATGCTATATAATTTTTGAATTATTCACGATAACCCATTATAGAATATTTTAACATTTACCAAGAATACTCTTTCATATTAAACATTTATAACTCGAATTATGAAAATTCAACGTATTACGTGAAATTCAACAAGCTTGTGAATTCAACGTATTTTAAAATAAACTTGACAAATTTATGATTTCAATTTTTGTTTCGATTCAGTTTTGTAAAATAATATTGTTTCTTACGAATTCTTTGACATTTATTATTTTTCGTAAAAAAATTTTCTTTTCAAACAGACATATAACGTCTTCTCGAATAATCCATGAAACGACAAATAAACATTTTTTCTCAGAACACTAAAAAAAACAAAATACCCTCATATAACCTTTGATTCACAAAACCTTCAACAGCTATTTCAAACCATCCTGATCTACGCCCACGTTCAACCCTCCCACATTTCACTCGTACCCAAAAAACTGCAGCATCCTCTACCGAAGTCCGCCTTAACCTCAACTCACATCCTCGTTATGAATGCTTCATATCGCGTTTCCTATGAAACGAGCGTAGTTCCGGCGGCGCGAGCCTCCACCAAACGCATAAGCACAACGGACTCGGTTATTTTTTCATCCCTCATAAATTATGTATGGTCGTATCCATCCGTCTTGTTAACATTTCAGTCCCGAGCGGCACGTCCAGCGGGTACTGCTTACAGGATATCGATCCGTGACAACGGCCGCGATAACAACGCTAGGGTGGAAAATGGGCGGAAACGGGGGTGGCCCTGAACAAATATGACGGATCCTTTCCACCTAGAGGTGTCTAGTGGGTGAAAGGTCCGGTTCGGATTCCTCGGGGAGCCCTTTGCGGTTCTGCTTTAATGGATCGCGTTACTTAGCGGGATAATTTAAAACTTTTATCGCACTGCAGGTGCTACAGGTGTCGTTAAAATCGTGACGTGTTTGCGCGCGGTGAAAGCTAATTGCGGGAAGTGTATCGATCTGGATATGCAGCTATTTTGTGATGGACGTTTCCAGCGTTATCTTAACGACTTTTGTATAATGAGGATCGGGCAGCAATTATCGAAAATGACGTGTCAAAATAATACGCTGGTATAACTTGAGAGGAATTAATTAATCACGCCGCTTAATGTTGAGTCATTTTTCAAGCGAACGATATCAGAATAGAAAATTTAATAAATGACATGGAACGGTCTAACCTGATCGACGTCCAAGCTCTTTGTTTTTTTTTTTCTAAAACTTTTAATATATTCACAAAAATATAAATTCACTTTAGATACACTTTTTTATTTATATAACATATATTATTTAGACATCAACTTTTGATTTTTTTATTTGACTTCACACTCTTCACGAAGCCGCTGATATATGCACTTTTATTTAAAACTTTAGTAATTCAATTTTAGCAACAGCACACAAGTAGAAAACATTAGCACACCCATTAAAAACTGAATTTAGAAATTATATTTAGACACACTGATGTCGCATTAGATTTTCGACTGGGTTATCTGTTACACATGGGAAAAATAACATGAGTTGAAACTAAACTTTAACATCATAGTTTTCGGCGCATATTCATATTGCTCGTGAAACATAGTTTCATTAAACTAATTAAATTACTTGTAAATTTGAAACTTAAGGATTTCATCATACTTTTCACACAATAAGACAGAATACATGAACGTTGTTATTTATTTATACAACAAAAAACGCTAGAGTATCATTTCTATAAATTTATGATCTCTATTCAAACGATCTAATCAAACTCGCTCCAGTTTTATGCACATTCAGAACGGATTCCAATTTAATTCCTGTTTTACAACCGTTTTCAGAATCGGACTGCAATCGACGTTATTACAGCGGTCAAAACGACTCGGACACACTAAAAACGCAGTATCCCCCGAACGCGCGTTTTCCGCGTAACTAAAACCGCCACGTAATTAAATTTTGCACGTCACGTGCAATATTAAACGACATCGCCTAAAGCGGCGCATCAACTCATTATGTATATTTCATCCTAGCCACCCTCCCGTGAAACCGTCGAGGAGATTCCCCAAACACAACATCGGCCAATGTGCACCCTTTCCTCCGCACAATCTACGGAGACGAAGAGGTGGGTCGTCGGGGCGCATACTGATGAGAACGAGACTACCTGAGAAACGAGCTCGGTGGAAATTTCGGCGACTGATCCTCGAAAGGACTACCGACGGAGGCTCTATATAGGACAGGTGAGGTTCGAAAGTCGCGAACTCAGAATTGGCGTCCTCTCTCACGGATGGACGCCTTTACATAATTCGAGTTGTAACTGCGGTCGCTCACCTGCATTCTAAGGCTTTCGTGGGGGTGAGATTTTTCATGATTTCGCGTTTTCAATTCGGAATGAGATTTGAGGGTTCGCTAGAGTGGAACGGTTCGATGCATATTGATTCTGGGGCGTCTGCATGAATGTATCGTCATTTCGATTGCGAACAGGGCCGGTCGCGTAATTGAATGTCAGTGTTCGAACGCGATGGAAATAATTAAATTAATACGAAAAATTCACGACCTAATAAAAAATTCAAGTCGTATGGGAAGCGAGTCGAGTGGAAGAATATAGTCATGGCTCGCACGTAAAATTATAATATAAATTTTTGCACGCAAATTTATTCAAAATAATTTTCGCTCGCATGCCGCTCTCGTCAACGTGGGGAAAACTCGGGAAGTGAGCAATAGCTAGACTTTTCGAGGTGCATTTGCCGATACAAGTTTTCTTTGTTTCAGAGGCAGAAGCATCCCTTGTGTTGGATGCGCACCCGGAATGCAGATGAATACGAAGCATACGTATGTACGCCAATGTATGTGCATATATTTTACGTAAAACCTTAACCATATATTATAATACGTATACGTTCAAGGAGTACGTACGTGATTGTTTGGCAGAATGATGTAATAAAATTGTTTGCGGGAATACGAATGTAACGTGATTCCTAATCGGGGTCGATTCGATAAGGCATTCGTGTTTGTGCGTGTTCCGAATGAATATTAAAACATTTTTTCTTCTCGCCACTAAAGTGATATGTTTTTCTTTATAAAGTGGGGTATTTTTTCTTTTGTTAGATTTTTACATGAAAAGAAAAAAAGGCGTTTTAGTATAATATAACGATGCGTGATAAGTTAACGCGAATAGAGAATATTACTGTCAGATAAATGTCGAATAAAGATATATTACTTTGTGAATATTGAATGAGGTTGACTCTATTCGGTTATAATACCTTTAGAGTTAACTTACGAGAATAGAAAATTCAATTATTCTGTATTACGTATAAATTCAATATTTAATTTAATTTATAATTAAAGAAGATATTCGAAATATTTTCAAACGAATTAAAATTAATTCGAAAGCAAATTCAAATTATTTTAAACACAAAATATGCAAAAATAGATCAAAACTCCGAACAAAGCCAAGAATCACTGAACTGAAAATCATTTCTTCCCAACTCCGACCGTTCATCCGCAAGATACACGTACCCAACGAACGGCAAGAGAAAGGACTCGTAGACGTGACGCTTCCACCATTCGAAGGAACACTCCCACAATCCCAAACTCACATCCGAAACGCGAAATGTACATTTTAGATCTCCCAGACTCGTCAGCTGACCGACACCGCGGACCGGACGGAACAGAGAGACCGCAAGTCCTCGATCCCTAGAAGTTCACCGACCGTCGAGAGGACCAGAAGCCCTTTGTTGCAGGGTTTGGGTGCCCTCTCACCTGTAGAAGGGCACCCAGGAAGTGTAGGCTCAAGGTGAAGGAGGAAGGGCCACGACCCTCTACTGTTCCGTATTGATCTAAGGCAGCACACACTCCAAAGCGGCCCTCGAACTCTCGCAGAGATAAGGCAGTGGATTCTCGTCACGTTTCGCCGTGTTCTTTTTTTTCATATTTTAGTTGAAATATGCATTTTTTTCTCTATAATGTTTCCCGGGAGAAGGCTTAAGTTATTGTCGCGGAGTTAGTTGCGCAACCGATATTTAATGTCATAATGCGAGGTGTGCGGTCGGCTTGTGCACAAACTAAACCTTTTGTATGGGGATGTGGAAATGTGATTCGAAAACGTTTAGTTCGTATTGAGTTATGTATGAATAGAATCAGTTTACTGTTAGTGCGTGGATTTATAATGTAATTCGATTTTGGTTGAGTTATCGATTAGTGCTCTGCGAAATTTAAATGTCGTATTTAATTAATGTACGGACGGGTAGAGAATATCTATTTTATAAAGCAGAAACGCAAAACTAAATAAAATTTATATTATCTATTATACAAAGCCTCTTGTATATAAATATCGATAATCTTATACAGAAAATATGTATAACTAGCGGTAGTACCCGGTGTTACTTGGGGCTTAAATTTTAAATCAAATTATTTTTTTAATTTAATTCTTGCAGACCGTCCCGTTTTGGTTTCTGAGAAATATGGTCATCCAATTTTGAAGATACAAAAACCTTCTCGACAAAAAACTTTTTTTTTATATAGGCGGGGAACATTTTTTGCGAACCGTCCCGTTTCGGGTTCCGGGAAATATGGTCACCCTATTAAAGATGCTAAAAACCACAAAAAATAATACATGCCAATATTCATGGCGATTGGTCGAACGGTGTTGAAGTAATACGGCAAGAAATAAATATACAAACATTCATTTTTATACATGTATAAATAGATATAATCATTTTTGGAAATTTATTTTACTTAAACGGCGAAGAAAACGTATAAAATTATTTGAATATTTCTTGTAAGGTCGATTTACAATATTATTTTATTTCGCCTCAAGGCGTCAAAATACATAACATAGTTGAAATTACGATACTGTTGAGCGATTTGCCAATTTTGAAATTCAAATAAATCATTAAGTATTAATAATAAATTACGTATAAGACGATATCGAAAATTTTGTTAACGACAACGACGGAAAAGCTTATCGTGTGTCAAAAGCGATATTTTCACGCAGATGATCGTACATCGATAATGTGATATTACGACAATTTTATTAAATTTTATGCTTCGCCATTTCATAATAAACGTGTTGAATCTATTATTATTAAGCAAGAAATTGGATGGTTTTATATATTTGGGCATATAAAAGATTTCGCATCCTTGCCAAGAAATCAACAGGTTTGACATAAGACATGTCATACGGCCAAAACAATTATTTAACGAAATCACCATTCCATATAAAACAGAACAGAACTTCTAACAATAAACACTCAAGTTAACTAACGAGGCGATCTTCCCGGCAGATAGCCGAACGACAAAAGATTGTTGATTGTTTCTCAATAAAACAACTCAAGAGAAAAATGAGAAATAAACTAGTGTTACTACCTCACTTAATGCTACCACCATCGATTTTATCATTTTGCCGTTCGTATATATAAAAAAACGATTTTTTTCTCCCATCCGCATCTCGAGTTTCTTACAATGAAATATTTACGTTTGTTTCATGTATGTGGGACTCGTGTAATAATTGACGACGCTTTTTTAAATATTTATAATGTTTAAGTGGGATTTCAAATCAAAGGGCGTTTTTCTCGAGTGTGGAAGTGGGACGTATTCCGATCCGCTTCCCATTCGCATACATTTTATTCGATTCATCCACTCATTCCGTATTCTGTTTATTTTTTGCCCTACCCCCGATTTCCTGCCCTTTTGGCCCTTCGGATCTCCCCCATTCCCATCCCGAGGCATCCCAATGTTGAGCCCTCCGCTTTCGGCGAAACGCGGACTCGATCTCGTTTACTCTTCATCAATTCTTCAAACGTTTCAATCTTTCAATCAGGTAGCAAACTTTCGATACACTTCATTCCAGAAAGTCTTCTTCAGCGATTTTTCCGGTCCCCCTCTGTATAAATACGCAGTGAAAATACGTCACCTTTTACATACACGCGCGCCTCTCTCATAACGATCGATTCGGCATTCCAAATTGGCTCTATTATATCATTTATTTCAATTGTCATGTACATCCAAAAATATTTCCATTTGTATAGAAATATCAGATATGAAAAAAACCTTTCTTCAATCAACTACATTTGTATTAGTTACCATGCGAGTTCTTTTCGTATATAAGTATATTGATAACGTTTATGAATTGTTAATGAGTTTATCATTAATATTCGTTATTTAGTTTAATATATCATGATATTTGTTTTAGTGAATGATCGTATTATGAATTATTCTATATGCGAGATCTTAATAAAAGTGGAGAATTCGTGCGACCTAGTAAAAAAGCACCTTTGAAAATGTGGAGTACTCAAATAAACAGATGAAATCGTAAAACCCACAAGCCATTATATAGAGCGTTGGAAAAAATTATATTTAGAAACCAGCACTTTCCCAATTTTCACGTAATATGAAAGAGCTCCAACTTTTCCGACGATGTTTACGCAACACTAAACACCGCATATAACAAAAGTAATTTCCGACAAAGAATTTCACACATTCATCAACAATCGACAGCAAAAAGAAACCCGAACACAACATCGCCAATCTTCAACACTTTCCGATGACCCACAACGACGATTCTGCTCAAGCGCCAATTAACAACCACACCAAAACCCATCACACACGTCATCCGATACACCTTACCTCGGTACAGAGACGGACATCGTTCATTTCGTAATTGACCCGTTCGCGCTCAGATTAACCGAGACCCCATTAACGTGGCCCGTGCGTAAGCTAATTATTTACATCGATGCCGCCCCGGCTAAACATTATCCCCGGGTCAAGGGGACCGTGGAAAACTTCGACTTCGCCATGCTCTTATGTGGGTGGCAGGGTGGGCGGAGGATTGATGGCTGTTGTTGGATAGTGGTAGCCCGCTTTCTGGTCGCGGCTTTTTATCGCTACTTGTTGACACGTCGGAAATATTCGGTCGTTTGTTTGACGAGTGCTGGCGAGCTGGCGCTAATTGTGGGAGCGGTGGTTTTTATGTGAAGGTGGATTTATTAGATTGAAATAAAAAAGTTATCATATTATATAATATCGAACGATACTTTGTATAATACAAAAGATAGAATAAAATTTTAGATCAAAAATCGAGGCATTATAATGAAAATGACATTTCGCTTTATCTGAATGTAGGTCAATTATAAAGTAGAAGGATCGATGAAAAATTCATGGTATCTTTCTCGAAAAAATTTCGGATTCGAATCACATTTCAAATCGAAAAAAATAGATGATGGATTTTCACAACAGTTGAACACGTTCGAATCAATGCGATTGAATTCCGCAAACCAATCGAAGCGTCAACGCAATTTGCATATTAAATTCGAAAGCATCATTGCCGAACATGGCCTTTTAACGATTTTGAAACGGGACGTTAATTTTGAAAAGTGCCACCCGGCACTGAACAAACACTAGGGCCGGGTGCGATTAGGCGAATAGGAAAAAAGGTGGCTTTCATCGCACCGATACGACATAATAAAGAATGCTCCGATCGAAGCCGACACCGCTTTTTAATGGCTTAATTATACGTGTTTCGGTTTTCCGAAAACGTGTGTGTGTGTGTTTGTTAGGCGGACGTTTTCCTTTTTACGTAACTGTTAAAACGCGTAGTTTACTCAATGGTCCCTTAACGATTACGAATTTAACAATGAAGCCGTATTCGGTTATAAAGCGACGCTCGTTTTCTCGATTTAATGAAATTTTGGCTTCGTCGGGTAATTGTGATATTCGCATTTTTGGATTATTTTACCTAATTTTCTTTAATAGAAAATTTTTTGAAGCCGTTTTATTTTTATTTGGATATTAAAAATTTAGTCACGGCATCGCCTAAGGCGATATTAAAACTTTCACACTTAAGTTGTCAAAAATTTCATTGAAGTTTTTTTTCTACGTTGTCGTATAGCGTATTACTAAAATTGTACACGGGGTCGAAAAAGTGTACAAAAATTTGCTACGGCGCTATCTAGGTCAAACTGAATTTTTTACGCATTTTGCGTATTCATGGACGAGCATACAGTGAGACCGAATTGAAATTAACGATACGAAAAAACCCTTTTAAGATCTTCTCATGAATTCGCAAACCGCCTTAGTCAAATTTTCTGTGAGTCACCGATGCAAAATGGAGCCATTTACTTAACACGTTCGCGACAATAACGCAAGTCACCCGTTTTCCCTTTTCGATACTATCAATCCTAACGCGTTCCGTCCACACATAAATATTTGCACGTGTTCGATAACGTATAATAATTTTACGCACCGTTCTTAATGTGCACATTAGATCCAATCTAAATTTTATATTATAAACATATATCACACGATAAACTCGAGCGTTGCGTTGATAAACCGCGACTTCTTATCAGCGCGCTATAATTCCCCAAAATTTTCGTATGCGCCTCAAAACCATGACGTAATTTAAATCGACACCAGTGAAATTCATATTAAAAAAAAATCATAATTACATTTTCACAATCACATTATATTTTTATTTTTTTTTTGATACACACAACACCGTAACATCTACACACATATACACAAATAAACTTCTGCTTAAATTTAAACTAAATTCAAAAAATCCCGATACACATAAGCGCCCTTCGCACGCACGCGAGAGGCGAGGCGAGGCGGGGCGGGGGGTGGGGGTCGGGGCGCTCGCTCCAAAAGCCGTCCCCGCGGGCCGGGGGCGTGTTTACGTCTCGGTGCGGGGGCGAAGTCGCGAGGGGGCGCCTGCCCAGCGCGGCATGGGGCTCCGCGGGGCTCGCGTGGGGCGCCGGCTCGGAGGCTCGGCCGCGACTGGGGCCCAGCGCGCGCACGCCCCGCGCCTCGCCGCCATGTTGGGCCCCCCGCGGCGGGCCCGCGCCCCTCCGAGTTCGACCCTCGCCGCGGCCGCCTGCGCCCCTCGCTCTTGTGCCGCTTCTGGGTTCCGTGGCAGGGGTCGGGTGTGGGTGGTGCGAGAGCGGTCACGTGTTTTGGTTTTGATGCGTTTATTTTTGGGGCATGTTGTTTTTTTTATAGTCGGTTGTAAATAGTGCTAAGCGACATTGGTAACTTTTGGATATACTAGCGGTAGTACCCGGCGTTGTTCGGGACTTGAATTTTAAATCGAATTATTTTTTTGATTTAAATTCATTTAAACAAAAGCATAAAGCAGGCCGCGTTTTGTCACAATTTTTGAATGTGCAAAAATTTTTTTTTATATAGGCGGGGAACATTTTTTTGTGGACCGTCCCGTTTTGGGTTCTGGAAAATATAGTCGCCCTATTTTGTTGATACAACAACCTTATTGACAAAAAAAAATTATATAGGGGGAACATTTTTTTGCGGACCTTCCTGTTTTGGGTTTTGGAAAATATGGCCGCTCTGTTTTAATGATACAAAAACCTTATCGACGAAAAAAAATTTTTTTATATAGGGGGGCACATTTTTTTGCGGACCGTCCCGTTTTGGGTTCTGCGAAATATGGTCACCCTATTTCGATGATACAAAAACATTTTTCACAAAAAAATACATATACGTGCCAATTTTCATGGCGATCGGTCGAACGGTGTTGGAGTGAAACGGTATCAAAAAACAAATATATATATACAAACAAACAAGCATCCATTTTTATATATATATATATATATAGAAGATTAAGAAATACAGTTTTCAAAATCAGTTTAAGTGCCCTTAGATGTAAATAAAACTAGGAGTAACTCGTAATAGTACTGTCATGTTTAGAGAGAATGTGGAATTATTTATTAATTTCTTTAGTAAAAGTGCTAATTTTTGAAGTAAATAAAAGAAACTTAATTTTATAATTTTGGCGTTTAGCACTATTTACTGGCCAGCCTCTCATCTGAACTATTTTCGGAAAGCATTTCTTCACGGTAGCTTTGATGAAAGTTGAATTTAGAATTTCTAGTGGCGCTGTAGTTTCGCTTGCAATTAGAGTTGCTGTTAGCTAAGTGCATTGAAAGAGGAGCATAGACGGAATAGTAGGCTTCTCTTTGATATACACGTGATATCGGTGAATATGATAAGAGGAAATTTTTGGACGCGTGAGTTTGTATAATATCACGCAATGGCTGTTTTACAATAAACTATGAAAATGATAATGATGATGAACTTCATGTTTTGAAAATAATATGTTGTTACTGTTTTTATTATGTTTGTTATTTTTATGTGTTTATTTTTATAAAATTATAAAATAGTTTAATTATATTGCTCACGTTAATATCACAACATCGATATAAATTAAAATTTAACGATAATATTATACTTCTATAACCAATAAAAATATAATTAAAATTCTTATTTTGACTCTCTTATAACACAATATAATTTTCAATATCGTTAAAGTTATTAAACTGCACGAGCAATTTATTAAAATTTTATGTGTTGTGGACGTAACGATCCAAACACACTATACCGTTCTTAGAAATAATAATTTATTTAAGTACACACTTATAAAATAATTTCATTTTCAATTAAAATTCAACTCGAATACGTCTAACTACAAGAACCCTCATCAATGAAATTAATTTTAAAAGTCAACATCTCAAAACATAAAATTTGATAATTTTCACTTAATTAATTAAGCACCCCTGAAAGTAAAATTATCTTTTGAAATTTATACAATTCAAAAACATAAAAATTTAAAACGAATCTTTGTCACGAAAAATATTGAAACAACTTAGCGGTTCCAAATAAAAAAGGTTGCCGACCCCACCACGTAGCGTCATCAATTAATCCGTTACAAACGCCCGTTACGAACCGAACGGTGCACACGCTTGTTTCGTTCACACGCACACCGATGTAAAAATTATCGCACGCTTTCCGGAAAAACTCGGAAAAACCCTGAGCGAATTTCCCGCGCGACCCAAATATCATACGTACATTACAATAATTCGATAAGGGCCCGATCCGAGGGGGGTCCCGTGGAAAATTTGAGACGAACGCTTCGGTCGTCGGAGGCTCTATTCTATGTTGTAATTTTGTTATTGTCACGGCCGTGAGAAAGCCGCGAAGCCTTCGCCTTTATTTTTCTCGTTTTCCGCCGAGGACAATGTCACGGCGTACGCACGTGTCGGGGCTTTTGTATCGATTTGTGAATTAAAATGAATGCGTGAGGCTTAGGCGCATTTATTTACGAATACACTAGTGTTGTTGTGAGATTTTTTTCGACATAAATCGTCTTTGTATGAAAGATGAGGTATTTATTATGTCTATTTACGTTATGCAAATCAATGTGTAAAACGTGAATTAATAAATATTTATTCAATCACAAATCAACAGTAGTAATCGATTTGAAAGCAATTTAGAACTTTTTTTATAAAAATAACTTTTAGAATATAAAATTTTTGATAACAACCTGGAAATAAATCGTTGTCGGTTACAGTATATATCTTGAATTCGATTGAGAAGTGTTATCGATATTTTCCACGTGTACATAACGCTGTTAAAAAAATCGAATATTTCAAAAGGGAAATGTCACGGAAAACTTTTCGGACTCTTTTCGCTTGGTCCGTATTTTACCTCGGCGATGATTAATGGTCTTGTGAAAACCGTTAGCGGAAAACGGACCGAATTATTCGTACGACAATTGTTCGCAGTAGAAATTGGCTTTGTTTCGTTAAAAATAAAATGATAATATTAAATATATCATAGACGTTTGTTATATATGTAAGTTATTTGAGTTGCAGATTTTACTTCCTCTAGACGTGAGATGCGTTAAGTTTCATACACGCTTCAGAAACTTAATTTTCATACGATGAGTTTGCGGTAGAATAATTTAAACGTTTCTAGATTATAAATTGTTATAACGAAATCAGAAATAAGTCAATTTTAACAGCAACAAATTAATGTAAAACCATATAAAATGTACAAAAAAACAGCAAGTGGAAATTGAATGATTTTGTAGAATTTTCATTGATAATTTTCATGAAATTTTAGGATCATAAAAATTGTATATTTGTACTATCTAAATAAACCTCAATTCAGTCGAGTTAACGCAAAATTTTTTCAATGCCAAATTTTTTTTTCAAAGTGAAAAAACACTCATGTTTCCTAATCGAAACGAGAGCACACGTAATTTTCCCAGGACCGTTTATTTTTAGACAGCGAGTTCACTTGATGGTTTTTCAGTTGAGTCCGCAACCCCTTCATCAACAACTAAGGACGAGTTTCTATATAAAATACGAATAAACAGTATCGAGGCGAGTGATAAAACAACGACGACGGTCTAATTAAACTTCAAGCCGAAAGCTGGCAATAGGTAAAGTGGCACTAGGTGCACCTAGTGCTTCGGCTAATAGGAAAAAAAGGCCAAGTTTACGACACGGATTAGCTGAATCGAGCTATGAAAGAACTTAAATTGCAGCAGCTCGAAAACCATATCTGTCCTTTGCCGGGAAAATAATTAGTGCGAAGGTTTATTGCTTCGTGAAACAACGTGTACTTACTTAGTACTTGTTCGGTTTGCCATTTCGCCCCCGTAGAACGGTGACTAATTAGTGGCGAACATTTTTTCGATGTTTTCCGGTCGCTCGACATTTTTGTTTGCTTCCATAAAAAATAGCATTTAATAAGCTCTTGTAAATATCATTATATGTTTCCTTTTTTTACGACTATCTTTTTATGTATGGTTCGGTGTTTTGTAATGTTAAATGTAACCGTGACCCAATATGATTCGAAGTATTCTCGTAAGGATTTGGAAATAACAACATAGGATATAAAAGCAATGTTATTGTTTCATGGTATAAAATAAAATTTGGAGATTATTATATATAAAATAACAAGAGATTAGCTTAGTTCACTTGTAAAGTATTGTTTCTGATTAAAATATTCGTAGACATTTCCGAAAAGGTTAGTGTATAATCCTTCAAAAAGAAAAATAATTAATCTCAAGAATAATTATAATACTATAAAATATAGGAGTTGAAATTTTTGAAATTAAAGCAAATTTTGTAATAAACGTAGAAAATCCGGCCGTATTTAGCCTAAAAGATTCAAAGTAGAATGCATAAGCAAATGAGAATTTAAAAGCGCGTATTTATAAAGAAATTAAGATACGTACGGATCGAGTGTCGAGCAAAGGAATCGAATGAACTCGTTAGGAGAAAATTTCTTAATCCGAAAACTCAACAGAGCCGAAATTTTCATTGAACTGCAAGATTAAAGAGATTCTCTTTTTGAAATCTAAAACCCTAACAAAATCTTTACGGAAAGTTTACACGGCATCAAAAATTTTCGGGACGACCGTTTCGAACGGTTATCGGCGGCGTGCGATCGTTGAAACTTTATACTTTCAACTATTTGTATTTGCAGAGGCCGCATATACGGAAACTCTTCCGAGGAAACTATTTACGTACATACCTTCGATGCAGACTCTATTCAATTTCAAACATCAAACAAATATACATTTAACATAAAACAATTGTTCGAATCGTAAAGATATTGAGTTTGAGCGTTATATCGTAAAAGCAATGTGATATAGGCTGTGATTTGATTGTAGACGTTTTTTCAATTTATAAGCATATTGAAAAATTTGGACAAACGATGAAGTAGGTACAAAATAAATGAAATAGATTTTTTCAATATATTCATCGTGACATTCCGGAGTTTATTTTATACTATGGACCTAAAGGTTTATGAAATTGAAGGACGAATCCCGGGGGTGACGTAAGGATGGCAAGGATCATTTTTCAGTCTCCCGTCTTCTGTTTCACGTCGTTTTTAAATGTTTAGTTCTATATCGCGAAAAAATTCTGCAAAACCAACGCTATTAATAATATACGTACATATTTTGCGATTCTACTTTATATTAATTGAACATAATAACATTTATTGAAGCCTTCAATAGTGTTTCATACTTTATTTAAAAGATTTAATCAAAATGAAGTATAATTTGTGCTCGGTCATAAACAATAAAAAAAGTTTTGTATTTCATTATTATAATGATCGTTTTGCATAAAATTTTCATTACGTACCGTATATTAAACCGTACAGCGTATCTGAAGATACAATATCAACCATCAAAACGTTGGATTTATTCTCGGATTTTCTACGCCAGTATTACGACCGCATTCTTCCACGTTTTGATCTAAAACGGGTGACAGCTGTGACAAATTGAATATCTAGATTTAACCCCTTTTTAACTGGCAAAAAATATCAAATTTTTATTTTATACAAACCTGAAAAACGTATCTGTTTCAATGAATATATTATAATTTCGAAACATAAATGCAAAATGTTTTGTTGTTTATTTTTATAAATTCGACTGTTTTTTAAACATATCATTTTAGATTTGAAAATTTATTTGTTTTTTCAAACGTCGATGGAATAATCAAAATTTACATTGCTTATTATGCAAAATAGATACATGAATGGAATATGCTAAATGTAAAATAAATATCAACAATTGATGTAATCATAATAGATAACATTTAGAAAATACTAAATAATATAAAATATGTTAATATTCGCACTAATATAATAAGGTTTGTTATGTTAAATAATAACTGATCAAAATGTATAGTTAACAAATCCCACAAATATTTTTTTAATATAAACATCTACTTAGAATTGAAAACGGAGGAGGAGATATGAAAAATAGTCGAGTTAAAACATTGATGAAACAGAAATTTATATCAATGAACAACTTCAGTTCTGAACGAAGTCGATAAACAAGTGCTACGATAGATTCGATTGCATTATTATCAACCTAAGATAATTCGATCGACAATGGTTTTTCACACTTCTCAAGAGTCACATCTCCCCCATCCCAACCCATCAACATTAACGACCCCTCCTACGATCCACAAAAATCAAAACCCAAAAATCGAAACCGCCAAATATCGCCTTTTGACGTTTAATACCCGTAGTGCCGGCGCGCACGTGCACATTCCGCCCAGTTGATAATATGTTTACTAAACGATGCCGGTCCAAAGGCACGCGGGGGCCGCGGCGAAGCCTCCGAGCGCCCCCATCCGGGGCGGGAGGTGGGGGGCGGGGGCCACGAGGAGCTTCGCCCCCCTCGGGCGGCGGCTCCGGAGCAGGCTCTCGCGCTACGACGACGACGGTTTATTGATTTTCGGGCGAGAGCCTCCTGCCCCACTGCCCCCGTGAGCCTGCGCCCCCTGCGCCCCCCGCGCCCCCTCTTCACCCCGTGAACCCCCCCCCGTCTCTGTTGAACTGTTGCCGGTTCTCGGGATCACGTCTTGCCGACACCTGTCACTAAGATTCGATTGTCATTTTTTTTTTTAATAATTTCATTACGCTTTGCTCTCCGAGAAGAAAATAAGCGTTTTTTTTTTTGTTATTTCATTTGGATTTGTCGATTTGTGATTTTCTTTTTTTATTGTTTTAGGAGAGGGTGGGTTGGTTCGTTCGAGATGGTTTTTTTTTTGGATTTGAATATCGGACGGGTGGTAGGCGTTGAGTGCTTGGTTATCGGATTTCTGATCGTGATCGCGAGGATTTAAATGCTTGTTTATTATTTTTATATAAGAAATCTTTCATCAAAAAGGTTTTAAGATTTTTTTGAGAAATTGGCTTAGTCTTTAGAAGATTTGCGTAAATAAACTAAAATTTTCAACATGAAAACCAAATTACAAAAGATTTCAGCTAGTATTTAATTTGTAATTAGATAATAATTTTATAAAATTACTTTTATAAAGGTCAAAATCACTATTATAAAAGAAAATTTCGAATTCTTAACCGGACTAAATTCAATTTAAAAGTTTTTACATGAATTCCAGAAATTTTGCGTACATCTCCTAGCAAAATATGTGATTAAAGAAAAACAATTAGTAAGAGATTTAATTTCACTACCACTCCTTTCTGGTACAAAATACAACGAAACTTAACTAAATTACTCGAACACATTCAGAACTTCAATTACGAATAACCAAATTATTTATAAAATAAAACAAAAATACATACATATGAAATATAATAACTATAAAAAAAACCTCTCTAGTGTACGCACTGAACCGAAATTTCACATAATATGGGGCGAAGCGGAGAAAACTTTTCGATACTTGAAGCTTCAAGTGTTAGCATTCGAAGCGCCCCTCAATACGAACCGACGGTGGGAAAAGTAACGAAAAATCGCGATCTTTTTTTTGGCAAAACGATTTTAATAATACCTTATGTAAATAACGAGGGATCAAAGTGTCACATCGCTCCTTTGAACGTTTCATCTCGTTACATAAACGTTCATTTACATATCGTATAATATAATTGTATCGCGCTCGCTGTGTGAATAAAAAATATTGATTTTCAATAACGATTGTGATGCAAAAGCACCATAGTTGTTTCATATACAATTTCGGCATTGTAACTGACATTTTTTTTTGTAATATTATGTCTAATTAGTGCGAGTGGATTAGCTCGTTCGTTAACAGTACTATAAAGTTTATAGCTTTCTAAAAAAAATACATGAAAGCACCGAAAAAAAAACAAATACGATAAGTACGTCCGAAACTAGGTTTATTTTTATTTAATTTCGATATTTATTGCGTCGCACGACCTCTTCGTGTGATTCATGGGTTTCGCTTGAATGGTTTTCCTTTTCTTTACGATTGTTATGGAACAAGTTGCCAAGGTTGCCATGTGCCGTTCTGGTGTGCCATGTGAAGCACCTGTTGCCCGTGTGTAAGTATGTATCAGAGATCAATGCCAAGAATACTGTTTATATTACCATACAAAACGACCCCTTCGCAACCGCCCCCCGATTTTCCGATAATTCGTACACAATTAGACCCGTCGCCGAGTCGGTTAGCGAAAACACTATCATCGAAGCCACACAAGCATCGATACTCGGCAGATTAGCGCGTATTCAATATATCACATATCACATACATGAATGCTTGATTATACGTCTGACGATTCCCGAAATGATTATCAGAAAAAGAAACCGTTTTTAAATATTATTTATACAAGATTAGATCATTTTATTCTTTTGAACTTTCAACTATAAAAGCAAATTCGGCGAGATCATTTCGTCGAAAAGACTATATTACAAATTTAGTACGAGTCATCTAGTTTAATTAACGCAAACGCTAAAGCAAAATCCTTGAAATTAACGTATAATAAAATAATCATTTTATTCGTTGCGACGAACCTCAAATTAAATCGGAAACGTCTCGGGAGCACGCGCGCGCAAAACCATCTCGTAATTTCCCGCGAATGATCGTAAATAAAACACAACACGTATATGCCAAGTCATCGACAACGACGAACAACTACGGCGTCGCAACACGTAACGTTCGCACAATTACAACGGTCGTAACACGTACAGGTCGCGCGAGATAAAGAGACCCTGTCCCCGTCCCGCGGGACGCCCCTCCGACCAAACCGGGAAAAGACGGGACGCAAAAAAAAAAAACGGAGAAAATTAAACGGGAAGAGTCGGCGACGGTCGTAATAGTGTTGCCGAGGGCGGGAAATTCAAATCGCGGGGGTTAGCCGCGTCGTTCGTCTGCGTCGTTCGATTGGCATGCTTGAATAATTCATAGTGATATCTGTTGCTCTTATTGTTGCCCGACCGAGGGAAAATAACAGCTTCCGGCTTCTCGAATATTGTGCTGAAAAATGCAACGGAAAATACTGAACGGCTATGTTGTATTGAAGTCGCGTTTTGTATTTTTGTATATAAATATAATATATTTATGGAAAGAAGGAGCGATCCGTCTCGAGAAACATTCAAAATTTGCATAGCATTTCTCGATGTATCGAGTCGATCTTTAGATATCATAAATAAGTATTGCAACTTTTGCATTCAAATTCAAAATGTATACTTTGAATATTACAAATTAATTAAAAACACATACAATACAATCAATTTGAATAAAATTCACAGTATATTTACAAATATAATATTACAATATAATCTTATAACACTTGACTGCGAAAGTTCGCTCACATTGCGTCAGTGTTTAACCGGGCACTCAAGTCGAAAAATCACCATCGTTGAAATTTAACAACACATTAAAACAAGTACAGCATTATATGAAGTGGTCGTGTCGTTTAAAAATTCAACGATTATGAACTCTGAAGTATCCGTTTGAGTATTCTCTTGAACTCGAGCACTCGGTCGAGTGTTAACAATATGGTACAATAAAAAATGTGTTGGATAAAGAAAAAAATTAAATGTTCCGTGATACGACGTCGTACATTATATGCAACGAAGAGTTTGCATCATTATGAATAAAAGGAAACGTGTAACTCACCCGAAACGAACAAAGGGTGAAAAGTAGGTCTCGTCAGTATGTATGTAGATTTCTGTACTTACCTGAAAAGAGAAAAACACAAATGTATCATTAAAATTTTGAAAAAAACACTTAAGGCATATTAATGTGCTAAAAAAGTAAAACGAATGTGTGTATACAAAAAAGGGACGATTTGGGTTGTTGCGCGTAGGCTCTGTTTAATTAAATTTTTCGTCACAGAACCAGCGCAATTTATTCACAATTTAATTAGAGCTGCAAGAGCTGACATTTGATCAAGATATCACATAATTACGTCCCGTTACGCACACGCATCCGATACACGAAAAAACCCCGAAAATTTCAATAAAAACCGCATTCACCGACTGCACAATAAAACACGATAAAAACCCCTCCTTAATGAAATCATAAATATTCTTTATTACAATATTTTCTCCGTTTTAAAAACGTCCACCATTTTGTATGAGCCTCGCACTAAAAGCGGAATGAATGAGCGCCGAATTGCATAAATTAAATTTTTAACGCCGTTCGTATTTTATTCACAAAGACACTGCGTCACCGGACGGAAATTCGACGCTTTTCCGACCGCGAAAAATCCCCACTGCCCGAAAGTTTTCTAGCGGTCGAACTTGTCGTTATCGTCTCCTTTTTTTGCGAAGAGTCCTTATAAATTCAGCGGACGCTACGGCTCGGTAACAAGCGCAAACACCCACAACAACAACCGGCCATCGCTCCAGGAGGCCACGCAGATCCGACTTTTCCATTCGCGGGCACAATAATAGACATATTTATACGGGTCCGGCCAAAGGTCGAGGTCTCCCCGGGGGGGAGGGCCACGTGTCAGAATTGATGGCGTTCATTATGCATTCAAAAGAGTGCGGCCTCACGCTCATTTCGCCCTCAGACAGAACCAATTTCGCAAACATTCCTTTATCATTGTCGCTAAACGCTTTCGCATTCCGGCCTCATCCGTGACGACTTTCGAGCGTTTATCTTTCGGCGGCCGCATTCCCGATCGCTCTGAACATTTGAACGTGGCTCGATGGCGCGAATTCAGGATTTCGCTGGCAAATATGTTTGATGTTATTATAGCAACGCTTCGGAAGGTGTTCGCTTCCAGTGTCTGTTCCATATTTTCGATGTTGAATTACAACGCGATTTTCGTTGCGGTGTTCGATTTGTCGAGTATGAAATTGGTTCAAACATTGCGTCTTGGTTGATTTATTATGTTCTAGACTTCAGGCTTAAAATTTGGGTATAAATCATGTTTAATCTTGGTTTGATTTTGGTGAAATTACCATATATCTAGTTCTAGATGACTAAGCTAATTTTATCAATGTTTACATTTGAACCATATATTTCGTGCAATAGCTTAAATGTTACTTTTCAAAACTAAGTTCAAAGAGACATAAATTTTTTTTTTCAAGTTATGATTATAACATTTTCTAAACTTGACCATTAGAAAAAAATAACTCAATATTCAAAATATTATATAATTAATAATGCATATTCTGTTTAGCATATTAAAAAAATAAAAATAAAATAAATTACTAAACAGAGAACTTCATATTTTACAACAACATCAACATATTATATCATACCAAAACGAACATTTTAATATCAAACTTCAAAACTACGACTTAAAAACTGATTAAATATTTAAAAAAAACCTTTTATTAATGCCGAAACGACTAAAGCCAAGCACAGAAACATTGAATATTTACATATCCCATATCCGACCCGACATAAGCACACCCGAAGACCTGCACAGCGCAACCGCCCTTTGCGCACCACCATAATGGTGTCCTACCCCTTCCGAGCAAATTAAAAATTAACCAGCCCCTACGAGTGTGTGTCGTGCAATTATGGCAGCCTCCGGATCGACCGACGAAGAAACACCGAATTACCATAAGCAAACGGCGTAGACCCGCCGAAGTAAGCCCGGTAAATCAATATTTCCTCCCGGGCCACATAAATATTAGGCGAGACTTTGGCGACGGGGCGAAGGATGCAACCGTTCCGAGGCTTTGGCGTGTATTAATTTGATTAAGACCGGGATTCGGGGATAAATAAAAAGGGCGGCGATTATTTCGAATTTCCGACGCCGGCGAGAGATCGCCGTTCGCCGTTTGGGACGTGAGCTTTTGAAAGCTGCGCGTGTTTGTTTGCGTTGAATTAATTGAGATATTCTTCATCGCGGATTGTTTTGTGACACTGGAAATGACGGAGACGAAGATATTTATAATAATTTTGGAATTATCTCATGAAAGAAATTAAATAATGAATTTGCATTGAGCTAATGTTATTCAAATACGAAAATATCGCATTTTCGTTATCCCGCAATGTTTATTCGTATAAAAATTTATCACCGACAAATATGGGCATTTTCTGAGTTGAAACTTGAATTATGACCTTATATGACTGCTCATCAAAGATATATTAAATTTTTTATATCTTTTCTCGAGAGCTGAAAGGTTATAATTTGAAATGGCGCATTATTCAGAATGTGGAATGTTTCATATATATTTATATGATAATTCATATCAATTCTTTTATTAAATCGATAATATGGTCAATTCACACAAAATTTAATTTAAAATAAATTATTTCACGAGAAAAATTCGAATTATATCGCAGACATTTGAAATTATGATTTAGAAGAAAATGTAAATGAGTTTTCGTGCTGAGTCGAAGACCCATTTATAAGATTTGCACCAGAGATATCGTGACAATGACAAAGTATTCGCAATTTTGGAAAAATGCATTCACCAAATGGAAAAAAAAACGACATCGTACCGATATCAATAAACGACAAAAACGCAATATACATACAATAGACCTGTTGAACGCAAAACTGTCGCATCGGGAATATAAAAGACGCGAAGCGAATATTTGCACGAAGTATGAAAACGCAAAGGGTGGGCCAAAGGGCTGAATTTATATACGAAATTTATTCATTCTACCCGTATGCTACGATGTATAAGGTCTACAATACCAATAGTATAATTAACATTTTGTTTATAACCGAATGCACATTGTGCGGTCTATAAAGTCTCGTCACGCACGCGAAGGGAGAGATCGATGCGCGCAGGATTCGAATACGAGGCCGAAATAAAAAATTCACGATGCCTTTTGTGAAGGACCTCCGGGTACAGTTTTCCCTCGGAATTCCAATATCATTCTTCCTCTTTTCAGGCGTATTTTCGAGTCGGTTCTGCGGAATGCGGGACAGTCTCTTTTCTTCCACACTTTCTTCTGAACTGAATCGTCGTATTGACTGGGGCGAATTAAAATTAAAACGATAAGGAGCGTTTAAATTCTGTGTGCGGGTTTTAATTTTTTCCTTATGCGTTTACAAAATGCTTTGTTTGTGTACGAGGTAAATATGCTTATGATGTTGTGTGTTACGCGCGACGACAAAAGTAATATGTCTGCAGGGGAAAAAAGCTTTTCCGACAAATGAACGCAAATTCGCTTTGTGGGTAAAATATACTCCCACGTATGTTGTAATTCGTATTAAATTTCAGTTTTTATTGTTCCTTTGTGAAAAGCATTGTCAATATTAAAATTTGCCGAATTGTGCCGTGTAATCTTAATTGAATCGAGATCTTAAAAGGAAATTTCTAAATACGTTTACATTTGTGTATTTCAGAATATATATAATACCTTAGAAAATCGGATATTTGAAATACATCGGGTATGAGAATAATAAAAACATTGAAATCATATTCGATTTTTTGTAATAACCCTGCACATTTAAGTTATAAACAGATATAGCACTAGGGGATGAGTTATTAACCATTCTGTATATGAAAGTGGACCGAATTTGATCCGAGATGATTGAAAAAAGTAAAAGATTATGAGGCCTCTTACTGTGCCAAGGGTAAGACGTCAAGTTCACGACCACAACACCACATGTGGTCAATGAGATCATACTCTAACATTTATTTGGGTTGGCACTTTATATCTATGGCCATGTCCAATAACCATACAAACTGAGAATGCGTATACAAAGACCGTGTCGTGATATTTACAATATAAATAATATTATAACGCAAAAAAAGAAAATGATTCAGTATGAAAAAATAACCATTTTTTTTGCCTTTAGCGCGTTTGTTGAGAACATCAAAAAGAATTCGAGCACACAGAGGCATACATTATGTAGGTACGTATGTGTGCAAATGTTTTCAGAAAAGCTTTATTTAGTATGGACTTTTTTGTCGATTTCGTTTCTTAGGAGACGTATCTAGCATGGCACAAAGAATCTTAACTTCGTTGCAATGGAATTTCATTATACGACGAATTTAAAATTCGTGAATCGAAACATCGACGAAGTTTTTTCTCGATCGCGAGTGCAATGGTGGAAGACGACCGCGTTTCGTGGGTACAAATGGCGTTCGTTCCAGCTATGTCGAGGAAAATAAGATAAAACCCTAAAGGCAAGAAACCTCTTCCAGAGATGACGGTAAACAAACCCATTTGTGAGGGAGGGAAATAACCGAGAAAAAAACACAATAGTGTCGTTCATTGTTAAAATTTTAAAAAGAATATAAATGAAATTTCTCATGATGAAAATGCTTGCAGAAATATAATGAGGCAAATGGTTAAGGTTTTATTCCATTTTTTTTTACTTATTTAAATTTTAAAAACTGAATAAATAAAAGAGTATAGAAATACAATGTATATTATCAACGATGATAATACGTCGTTTTTAAATATTTGTTTCTGATATTTCGAAAATTGAGTGCCTAGTGCCATCTCTTGAGAGATAATGGATATTTCAGTACGATGCGTACTACGCAAATGGTTCAAATACCGACTAAGTTGTTTTCATTCCAAATACTACATTTTCAGCATGAAAAACATTATTGTATTTTATCTATAATATTTAAAAATTATAAATAAAAATTGCATTTTTTCAAAATTTATTAAACAAGCTTTCTACCGTAATTTTAATTTATCTTTAAATTTATGTCAAAAAAAAAAAAATACTTTTCAACTTAATATTACAATTATTATCTTGCAAAAAAATATTGAAAAAAATAAAAACTCATAAATAATGCATAAAAAACCCCCGTCGTTAAACCGTTGAAACTGACACTTATTTCGGCCCAAAAGTGACGGACATGAAGGCGTAAAAAAAACCCCGCAGAGACTTAATTTATTTTTGCGTATATATTGAATATTATGTGACCCCGGATCGGCATATCTACTGCCAGACGAACACGTAATTTTCGCTGAATTTCTATGTTACGAGGGTCGAGGAAAATCGTCGTGCATATTTTACCTTTCTTTTCGGTGGCGTTGCTGGAGGTCGCGTGTCCCTCAGGAGACGTGAAAGCCTCTGTGTCCTTTGGGCTGCTGTCATAGCAGAAGTGGACACCACAACTGTGGGTGGAGGACGAGGCATTGGTGGAGGCGTTGGTGGTGATGGAGGACTCCCCGGAGATAATTTGGGTGTGACGGTGGACAATGGGACTGCTTTTGCGATGAGTGTTTCGCTACGGACTGACCAAGAACTACCTCCGAACCTTTTTAGGTTCATCAAATCTCCGATACTTCCTTGGTTGCTATATGTTCTAGTGGCACTAATGAGATTTCTCGACATTGCTGGACTATGAGGAACTGATCCGTATCCTTTCAATAACAATGTGGATTGTGCGCTTCCCAACTGACTTTGATTTGTCGAAGATCTGATCAAATCCGGTAGTCCACCGGCTGTAGATTGTATTTTGTCTAATTCAGACATGCTTGAACCTCGTCTCATTCTTAGTCTTTGACCTGTGGGAGGTTCCATGTCGGGTTCGGCTTCTGATGATTTTTTTCTTAACACTTTTTTATGTATATTTAGCCCTAGGGCTGAAAGGTGATGGTGGGCTTTCCTCGATTCCGTTCGAGACATCGTCGATGATTTAACCGGGAAAAGTCCCGCTTTCAATGGAAATAAAAGAGCCCACTCGGTGGTTTTGTCGTCGTCTTCCATTGCCCGATAACAAAGTTAAAAACTCGATCTAATAAAAGCGGTATTAATTAAAACGTTCCGGACTCGTTGTGTCAATAAAAAAGCTCGAATAATAATATATAAGCTCTCGAAGATTGAAAATCCGATAAAGTAGATAAGAGATAAATTAATACGAGCATTGCTTTATTTATATAAATAAACAAATGCGTTGAACAAATGATACAACCTACACACGATAATTTAATTGTAGAAATCCTTTGAAACCCTTATTAATTTCCAGACGATTTAATAATGCCAATCCTTGAACATAAAGCTAATATTATATTTAACTGTATCTATAATAACAAAACTTTTCAAAAACAGATAGAATTTCGATATTAAAATTAGTTATTACTAAATTTGCCAGTTTCAATTTCAAATTATTCTCTATTCTAGAGTTAAAATATTATATATACTATGAGCATTCAAACAACGGCTCTCATTCATTTAAAAATACTTGAAATACTTGACCACAATATCCTGCCAATAATACAACAATGATTATTCTGAATCTACAACAATTGCAGGTGTGTGATAACAGTATCGTACAGCAGTAAGGTGAAGTTTATCGTATAACTGCAGTTTCCAGTTTTTAAGCATCGTTGTATATAGTAAAGTTGTTTCGAACGGATCGCTCATAATATCTTTTATTATTCCAATTAGATGTTGCGAAAAAAGAAGCTTAAAATACTTATTGGAAAAGAAATAAAAGTTTCTCGACCGAAATTCGATGAATCCTTAAAACCATCTCTAATTTTTTCCCTCTCAAAGAATTTCGCCTAAAGCAGAGTTTTATTGTAACATCAAACATTAAAATGATTTTATAAAACAAACTTATTTACACGAACAATATAAATAAATTTCAACCTTCGGAAGTCATCCAAATTAAACTGTACGTATATATTTGTTCATTGGATTCAATATTAAAATTACTTGTTTACACATTCAATATACAAACAGCAGCGTGTCCTTTAAATTATCGCAAACCGATAAGAGTACTAGTTGAACTGGAAACATTCCGGAAATACAATTTCGTCAAATGTTAATACACCGCCAATTTAATTCGCGATAATTTTGAAGTGAAAACTAATTTCGTTAAAATACTATGTTATTGAAATTGTTATGCGACTTCAACTGTGGAATATTGAGTGAATATTTTAGTTTACATGCACATTGTATGTATACTGTTCTGGTTACTTATTTTATATAGGACACATACAATCGCGAGTACAGAGAGTGTTAAAACGCACCCAATCGATTATTTAGTTAGTTTAATGTGAAAATCTACAGGAGACTGAAACGACAAGCTTCTCAGAAAAGCTTTCAGCAACCTGCTGTTCTCAGCACGACCCCGGAATACAACAAACATATTGTGCAGCATTTTTGTGACACTATATAACATTTTATATTTAAAATGCTGAATCGGGATTGATATGCTGGAAGAACACGAAAGAACGTGTGTCAAAATGCCGCTATAAATACAAATAGTTACCATAGATATGTCTTCATATTGTCCGAATTCAACCATTATGCATAAAATGATTAGAGAATCGAAATGGTCATGTGTATTTTATATTAATTATTACATAAAGGTCATCGTTATGATACCATTATGAAATATTGTAATTTAAATTCGAATCAAAATTTATTTCCAGCTCAAAATATTACATGAACATGTGTATTTTCATTCGACTATTCTGTTAATAGATATATTTGGTAAGTGATTAGTAAAATTGTTATAACTCATTTTTCGAGAGGAAAAAAAGAAAGAAAAATTTCCTCGTTAGTAAGCAATTCTGTGACGTTTGATATTCGACAATTTACGAAACAGGAAATATATATTGCGGAAAACATATCAAAATTTTTTGGTACAAATGAATATAAATCAGACATTGAATTAATTAAAAAGAGTGCTAATCAAATCAAACACAAAAAGAAGAATTTTTCGTTAATTAATTTGACATATGAAAAATTACTTTTTTTAATAATATGGAAATGTTGAAAGATATGATAATGAGTAAATTATCGGCTATCGATGAGATAAACAGTGGATTCGTCAACATTCTTTGTATGAACTTTTCCATATTGACGATTTATCATATAATATTTATTCAAGCTTAGTTTTAATATTGGGGCAATTAACGGAAAAGATAGCGAGCTCTCGACCATATGCGGAATTTTCACGTTTCGCGATAATCACGATCGGTATTTTTTCGCATTAATTGGATCGAGTAAGTAAATCGTATCAAAGTTCACACACACATACACGACACATACTCGTATATGTGATACGTGTTAAATAAACGACAACTTAACAGGCCTATAAACAATAAAAGTACCTTTATATGCGAAAATGGATTGGAAAATTGTGTTGTCTTTTCGGTCGTTAGTTGGACGTAAAAGGCGACAAAAACCTAAGCACTCCTTGTGTTCAAATTTCGCGATTGATTTTGTTATACACGAAGTGTTTCGTTTTTTCTCATAATACAAAACATGATATAAGAATTTTTTTAGAATTTTCGATAAATTTATTCATATTTTTCGGTGTAATTAATTATCGAGTTGAACCGTTTAGCCCGACACCGCACCAATTACGCTGTGTACCTTCGTCCTATGGAAAAATGCGTTGTTAATTGAATTATACACGTTCGACAGGGTCAGAGTCGAGTGTCTGGAGACCCTTTATGTTATTTATACGAGTATTCATCTAATTTTATTGGTATTTACACGACCCGCAGACCTCTTGTGATCCGCACTCAGGTGTGATGGAGAATGAAATGTGGACTCACACCTCATTAACCCGTTCGAGGATAAGTGAAGAACACCTCCCAAATCCCACGATTCCGCAAGAGTCATATTATAAATAAGATTCGAGTCTTTTCTAATTGAAGAGCTAATAAATGTGGTTTAATTCGCTTACAGCTCACGAGTCGATGATCAAATGATTTATTAATAATTTTGGTAGGTTTCGGTTTTGGGTTATTTTTAAGTTTATTTGACACTAAAATGTTGTTTTGTTTCAGAAAATAAAAATTTAATACAATGTATTTCAGAAGAAAGTGAGTTATTAGGCTATGAAAAGTTTTTCAGTTACAAAAATTGTACGCAAAATAAAAGTTTCATTAGTGATGTTTTTTATGCCATTACTATAAAATTAAACTGAATTTTTTTTTTTTGAACCTCAGTATAATTTTTAACGTTTATATAATGGAAATAATTTTCTCATAATTTTTGTAAAATTATGTGAAAAATTTTGTTGCCCTTAAAAATTCCTGTTTCATATATCGATTTTAAAATATTCAATGTATTCGATCCCTTCGAAATTCATTACACGTGTGTTCACGTAAAAATTCTCGACCGTCAACAAAACGACCACGCATTTTGTACAAAACATTATCACGTAGTTCTATAACGAAGCAAGTCTCATTAAGCAACTGAAAATATTTTGACGAGCACAGTGTTTACGCAGAATTACTTAAACACAAAACTGTGGGTTCGGAGAACGTTTTGCTGAAACGAAGCCGTATTTAAACGAGAGCTTATATATTATAAAACGTTTTAAATTTTGTTTCATGAAAAATACTAAACCTCAACGGGGAGCAAAATAAACTTTGCACAACACACACATACAGAACAAACACAAAAATAACACAAAATCGAAAAAAAATCAAATGGAAAAGAGCGCGCTTCGTCGCGAGCGGCGCGCGGCTTTTCCTCGATTTTTCCGAGGATTTTCTTTTGGTTTCGGTTCGCAATTATTCTTGATTTATGGCGGCACTATATATTAATATTTTTATAGGCTTCGTCACGAATCGGCGAATGCGTTCGTATCCCACAACCACCTGTAGCACGCGGCGCGGGCTTACTGAGTTAGCTCGTGCCGGAGGACCCTACTACTGCCCCCCGGAAAGCCTCCGCTTACCACGTGGTCATCTTGAGGACCTTGTGGGAAACATCATGGAGAAAATTAAACGGAAGAGGTTGTTACTTTTATGTATTGCTTGCGACAGTAACGAGTAACGAAAACGAATTCAATTAAAACGTCGTCTTCGATTCGTTCTTGACGTCCTATCTTTGTTCGGCTTATCGGTTTTTCATTATTCTCTTGCTTGTTTTCGTTGCGTAAATATAAATAAAAAAAAATATATTTATATAAGAGATTTCGTATGAAATAAGCAATTCTGTGAATTTCGCGGCGCGATTTTGATTTAATATTGATAAGAGTCGGGTTTCAATCATATTCCGTTGGTTACGGACGCATAAATTTCGTTTTCACATTCAAATTTGACAACATAATAAAGAAAATACTCAAGACAATTTTGTGATTTGATTTAGTGATTGATACAAAAGTATAATATGTGCTATATAAAATAATGAATAATAAAGATAAAAATATTTTACGTATTGAATTTTAAATAAATATATTCTTTTTATAAGAAATAAAAAAAATAGTTGAGAAAATAATTTTGGAAAATACAGTGGAACTAAAAATATAAACTGTTCAAATATTTTAACGTAACTTATACTTTATCATGTATTATTATATAAATTGGAAACAGTAAACCGTGTAATTATGATCTCGTTCTTTAGACAAATATATCATTCGACAAAAACATTATATTGGATAGCAAATAAAATAACCAAATTCATAAATTTCATGACAAACTAAAGGTCAATATTCTCTGGAAACAAATCGTATACGTAATCTGAAAAAATAAATACTCGCATCCGACATTGATGGATTAACAGGAAATATGTTTAATTTTACTGAAAATTATGAACACGAATAATATTCAAATTTAATAAAATAAAATAACGTCCACTCATAAAATAATCAATTACAGAATATTTCCCATTGCGATGTTAAACGTTCCACTACGGTTAATGACGATTCATGCAAAACCATATTATTTCGTCCGAAATAACGAACGACCAAGAAAATTACGACAGAACACCAACAGTCTGAATTCCTATCCCCAAAGACAATTTCGCAAGAAAACGAGGGAAATATCCGAACACTCCTTCGTATATTATGATCAATTTTCTAAATGGGTTAAGCATCGTCCCGATTTAATGACACAGCAGAACCTCTTCCACAAACGAAAAATGACCGGCCGGTCGTAAAAATACGCCAAAAAAATAATACAGATTATATATGAAATAGTAGATAGTGTCACGATAAGTGCAGTGTCCTTTATCTCATATTTACGTTTAGAAGATAAAAAATGCGCTTCACCCTAACGTATATTAATTTGCGACCGTTGCATTTACATGTTAAACGTTTAGATTTCATTGTCATCGATTTTTATTTTATCTCTTATCATAGATATGTATGTAACGTGTGAATTGTAGTACGTATTCGATTCATAATTTTATGAATATAAATTTAAGTACACGTTGAATTTTTTATCAGAATGTACATTCAAAGTTCATTGAATAGATAAACTTATTCATCCTCGTACGAGTTTTTCGAACCATTAAAAGGTATTGCTCCCTGATTGTGGTATAGTTTTGGTTGAATTTCATCACTTTAAAAATGGAAATCGTTCGAAAGTGCAAGCTATGCGGGTGCCAACTTTATCGCATTCGTAACCTTGCAAACAGTAGATTGCCCCTTAAGTGGGCCAGTGTTATTGTAATCAAAGGTCGAAAAAATGTATGTACATATAATACATAGTCGTCAAATGTACAAACGATAAATTTACAATGAATTGAAAAACCCACAACATATTTATAAATCGAGAAAAATAGTTCAAATGGTGTTTATTTATGGATATCATATTTTTCAAACCTTATAAAAATACCAAAGAACTTTGCTTACATTTGTTATTTCCAATAATCAATATTCAATATTTAAAAAAAATCTTAATATTCTCTTCCTCAATTAAAATTATTTCAAGGATAAACATAACTAAGGTTGAAACAAATCGTTTCTGTCACTTCCTATGATACGGGTTTGACATTCATTCTGTTCGTTTAGAATTACACACAAATGCGTTTCCGTAGATGCGACGGGTTCAAGTACAAATCAGGTGAAATTTGAATGCATTTTAAATTCAAATCACTCACGTTTATTTTTCTGAAGGCCCAAAGCCATCGCTCTCTAGCACCAAGAGGACACCTGTCTGCTTCCTCATCTTCGAACGACACGCTTTTGGCTTTTTCTTCCAAATCTCCCATATCACCGATTTCAGATTCGCCTTAAATGAAATTATATTATCAATAAAATTTTCATAATTATTCAATTTTGATTTCAATAAAATTAACCTCTCATGTCTTGTGGAGCTCTTTTATCTGGAGGCGGGCTGCCTGATATATCTAACATCAGAAGAGCTTCATTACCCAAACCCGCCGTGTGTTCGGGTAATGTTCCCTCATCGAGAGATCTCTTATATTTGGAACCAGGTGGAGATACTTGTTTAGGTCTATATGGTTCGACTAAAGAGTTTTCCAATCCTCTACCTCTGGAATGGATGTCCTCTTCTTCGGTAGTCGGCTCTAACCTGTCCACGTGTATAACGGACACGGGCGATTCGCGATCGTGCACTTTGTTATAATCGGAACTAACATCATTCAAAACGTCTAAATCGTCTTGCGTATAACTATCTAACGAATTTTGATTTTGCAAATAGCCGCGATCAGTTATCGAGTCCTGTTTGCGCAAATACTCCCTATCCGGATGCTGCTCCATTTCATCCTGTTCGTTATAATCTATAGAGTCCTGCTTAATTAAATCTCTGTCCATGGAAACGTTGTTCGTGTAACCGTAACCGTCATCGTTCATGTCACTAATCGCGGGGGTAGTGTCTTGATGCGGTTGCATATAATTATTCATAGGCACTGAATCCTTCATAGTTTGCGGATACGGATAATTGTCACTTTCTGTCACTGACACTTGCTGGCGCAGCGTTGGTCTCGTAATTGAGGTTTGACTCATTAACGGTGGTGGTGCTTGAGCTGGAGCTGGAGCTGATGTGGTTGCTGTGGGAGGCTTTGGAGCTGCTGCTGCCAACAAGCTACCCAATCGTTGGGCACCACTGGAAAATAGTCGACCGAAGGTTTGGGCTGCTGCTGCAGCCACAATTGGAGCTCCTCCGAGGCCTCCTGAAAAAAGGTATTCAAATTTAAAGTGAAAAATATCAATGAAAAAATAAAATTAAAAAGTTCCATTCTTCGTCAATGTTTGTCCATGTTTCAAAATAATTAAACTTTATACCAAGTTGACTGGCAGAAGATGTTGTTTGTGTGGTTGGGAGACTTTTTGGAACATCGTGAGCATACGAAGTCGTCGTTGAAATAGGAACTTGTTGATCTTGAGACTGAGGTGGTAACCATTGCGATGAACTATATGAAACTCGATTATCCGATATGTAACTGAAATTAAATAAATTTGAATAAGTTTGAATAAGTTTCATCAATCATCAAAAAATGTAAGTGTATTTAAAAAAAATAGTTACTTTGAATCTTGATAGCTAGAAGTAACTACCGGTTGTTGGTTTTGTTGGTATTGTGCGTCTGTTTGATATGATAGAGTGTCTTGTTGATATGAAGGTAAGTCTTTATGATAAGGCTCTTGTTCGTCGTAATAAGGCTGAGTTTCATCATAGTAAGGCGTTTCCTCCTGATTGTAAGATGTGTCGTGTTCTTGTTGATACTGTTTATTGTACGAATACGATGTATCTTCTTGTTGATATTGCTGATTTTGGTCTTCAATATATTCCTGATTTTCGACGTAAGGTTGATCTTCGATATACGGCTTCGTTTCCTGATTATAATTTTGAGTATCATCATAAAAGCTGTCGTTTTGGTAAGTTTGCTGATCATATGGTTGATTCTCTTCTATGTACGGCTTACTTTCTACATACGACTCTTGATTATAAGTTTGTTGGTTATCTAAGTATGAGGGGGTTTCATCTTTAACAAAATTGTCATTGTCTACATAACTTGTCTGATCTAACGTGTATTGCTGGAGGGGTTGAATGAACGAATTATCTTGAGTATACAATGATTGGTCTTGATTATATGAAGTTTGATCCTGATTAAATGTTTCATCTTGATTATATAAAGTTTGATTTTGGTTGTACGACGTCTGGTCTTGATTAAATGTAGTCTGATCTTGATTATATGAAATTGGATCCTGATTGAATGTTGTCTGATTTTGGTTAAATGTGGACTGGTCTTGTATATATGAAGGTTGATCTTGAGTGAATGGAGTTTGATTTTGATTATATGATTCCTTATCGTTAATATATGAGTCTTGGTCCGGTAAAAATGATTTTTGGTCCTGAAAAACATCGGGTTGGTATATTTGGCTGGTTTTTGTAGTGGGGGGAGCCGGCAGTTTACGTGGCGTTTCAGTAACGGAAGGTAGCCTGAAAAAATGTTTATTTAAATTTAGTTGATATTTTTGTGAAATTTTGGAATGGAAAACATGCAGCTATTAAAATGGTTTACCTTTTTCGTGGCCAAGGAATATCGGTATCAGCACCATCAAAACTTATTTGATTATCTTCTAAGCTACGATATCCATAATTATAATCTTCATTGTACGATTTTTGATAAAATTTTGAGCTATCTGTAAATCGTAAATACATGAAATTAACAAATACAATTTTCATTTTTAATCAATTTAAAATAAATTATTTCAGTTTTTTTTAGTTACCATAAATTTGTGAAGTTGCTGTCGGTGGTCTTGGCAACATACGAGGCGTAGTTGGAGCTGGAGGTAAACTCGCTGGCGCAGGAGGACGAGGTAATTGTCGAGGTACTCTCGGAGTTCCAGGAGGAGTAGCTGGAATTTTTTTGAATAATACTTTACAAAAGAATAGTAAAAGGTTTCAAAAATTGGTATCATTAATTGTTTTTGAACATTATAATAGTTTAATTTCAGACAGTATAAAGCAGTGGGGTGCGGTGATTTTAAGACCGAGGGATTCTGTTAAAAAAAAAAAACAATCTGAGTCCGTCACTCTTACGCATAAGTGCAAAAGCAACGGCTACCTTTCGTCAATATAAATCGTAATCACATAACCAAAAATAAACCAATGAGAACTAAAACTTTTATATAATTAAATATTCTTGACGGGAAATTTAGGAGATTCACCGCATCAACAACATTTATGAACCACACACTACTGGTATAAATATATATTTTAGCACACCTATCTATAATCATAAAAATTATTTTATCAAAGACACAAACCATGAATGGTTTTATTTCCATGCATAATTTTTCCTATGAAATTTGGAAAAATGGTTCGTTTCTTGGATAAATAAAAAAAAATCCTTTTTCATTTCATTTTACCAGGTAAACTAGCTCCTCTAGATGTAACTTCTGGCGTCATTCTGCCATAAGCCCTACTCGCCGTGCGTCTGAGAGATTTCCTATGCGTGACTCCATACGGGTCAGATATCACAGATTGTGGACGCACCTAAAACACAAACCGTCGCCGTAAAAAAATTCAAAATTTTTTTGAGAAGCGCACACTATTGATCCGCACTAACTTTGGTAGGAATTTGCGGCAGTTGTATCACAGATGAGCGTCTCTTGTTGACATTGTTCTCGTACTCGACAGTGGTCGTTACCGACGATCTATCAGGATATTCTCTTTCGAAATAGTACCCCCCGCTGTCCCATTGTCGGTCCTCCTCGTTCGTCGTGTAGTCCTCCTCGCTTTGATATGGATAACTGGTTGTATCGAAGTATTCTTCGTAGCTGGTTTGATGTGAAAACTGTGATGTGTCCCTGGAAAAATATTTTTTTTGGATTAGAAGCTTTCATTGTGATTTAATTTAAAGAATATAATAAATACTTTGGTTTGAATGTTGGAGTGGCATCGCAAGGATCGTCGTATAAAGTGTCCTGCCTCTCCAAGCTCGGTCCTCTTGCCGGAGAGCCTATTTAAAAATATATTTTTTTTTAAATAAAAGTATATTTTATATTGTATTTCTAAAATTTTTGATGAAATAAATACCTCGCGTTCTCCTTGAAGGTGGACCAATTGCTGAATGAAATGAAGCCTCCGATTCCATACTGAGTTGTCCACACAACTGACTTTGTCTCCAAGTATCCATTCTGAAACATTTCATTTGATTTTGAA
>JAOXNN020000055.1:648850-686856 GCA_028571205.2 Hydropsyche betteni | reverse complement strand
ACATACATATATGTGTATATATATACATTTGAATAAATATTATATAATTTTATAACAATAAAAAAATGGAAATTGATGTAATAGGTAGGTACATTACACTGAAATTTATGTCGGATATGAAATGGAATACATGTGATGAAATAAATAAATAAAATGTCGTTGCGAGAAGCCATGTATGAAATAAAACAAATGACTCAGATTCGAGAACATTTAAATATTGAAGATATCAAAAGGAATGTATAGTAAATTCGTCGAATCTTCAATAATGCAAATATATGGAGGTGAATCATGAAAAATGGATATTTTGAATGATTCAACTTTTGCCCGATTCACGTATTTCCGCTCCTTTATAAATCTCTTAGGAGCCGGGAGCTTTGAAACATTAACATTTCTTTCTGGCACTTTTCCCATGGCGACTCGCGTCGATATAGCCCCGAAAGCCTGCCGATGTCACATATTCAACATCGAATAACGAAAAAATATGTGTGTGGTCAGATGTGAAAACTGTACAACGAAATAAAAAAAAAAAACAACACAACGTTTGCATGATTCGTGATAGCGAAAATGCTTGTAAAACGGGCGTAATGCTTTGAGTGATTTGTGATTTGCTATTTGAATCGCGTGATCACTACTGACGGTGATGTGAATAATAAATGGATAGAATTTTTTTTCAGAAAAAGCTTAAATCAAAAAAATATAAATTCACCTGTCGTCATCGTCCCAATCATGTTTCCTTCGTCTTCGGTTGTATAATTTTGTTTCATAAATAAAATGAAAAATAAACAAACATGTTAATAAAAAATGTATACAGATTCAATTTGTTTGTGTGTTTCATGTAATAAAAATATATCAAAAACTAAAAACAAAAAACCATATCTCATATTACTAAAGAACATCAATTCGATTCATAATGCAGTTTCAACGTCTCAAAATCGATTCGGTCAACTTTCCCATATTACTTTTCAACCTGTCAAAATTTCCACAAACCATTCCGTTCCGAAACACCGATCTATCAACCGATTCAAAACTTTCAAACAAGACACCGAAAAATCGACCGATCGAAACGACATTACGTAAACCGAAACGACACTCCCGTCCAGCATTTCTCATAGAAAACTCGGAATACACACCTCCCATGTTCCTGGTGGTACCTCGGTCGACTATTGTAATAAAGTGGTTCTGGATCGTGGTCCCAACGTTGTCCACCACCGCCGTAGCCATCGTCGTGAGTCCCCCTTGAACCACCGGCGCCTACACCTCCATACATTACGTCATCGCGCTCGTACGAATTCTCACGAGAAGTTTCCAGCGAACGCTGAAAATCCGACACAAACTCTATATGTATTTGGAATGTTGGTAACGTGGCCGTTCTGTATGCTCCCCGGTCGACAGTTCGATATTCGGCGTTGTGATTAATTCGATCCGCGGCCAAATTATTCCCGGGGGAAAAGATTGATGTTTCTGGTTGTCTTCCCGAGCGGGATAGTGTCTAGGTTCGACAGAGAAATCTATATGTGTCAATTGGCGAATTGGAATAATTAATTAATCGTGTGAAATACTGTTTCGATGATTCGATATGTAAGCAAAATCGATTATTTACGAATGTGATATATCGGGTGATGGGCTCGGGTGTTTCGAGGCATCAGCACGATTCCGGCTCTTTCTTTGATCTCCACTCGAGGTGTGCGAAATTGACCACTTGAATATCTGTGGGAAACTCATCAATACCGGTCACGAACAGGTATGGTAAAGACGAAAAAAAATCACCTGTGGTGTGTGAAGTTGATGAGCTGCTGCCCTAAATTGCGATGCACTTGAATTTGCGTGTTGACCCACCGGATAATTCAGATCGGATGTATAGTCCGAGTCTTCGGAGTATCCAGCTGAAATAAAAAAAATAAAATATATTTATATTATACATATTTTTTTCAATTTCATCTAAAAGCTTAATATAATAAATGAGGGTACAATATTGCAGTTGTCCTTAATTTAGGTACTTATCCTAATTGGATTCGCAATTATTTCGAAGCCTAAAATTTTTTGAAAAAAGGTCGGAGAGTAGGCCAAGAACCACTGCAGTGTATGTACCGAAATTAAATCGTAAATATATTTTACTGACAGTGTGCCGTGTACTGCAGCTGCCTTCTCGCCTGGTCGGCCCTTTCTTGTCCAGCCAAACAATTGAGAAGGTCCAGCTTCCGTTGTAGTTCGGCTGCTTCCGTGCCTTCAGCGTCTGCAAAACAAGCACAAATTCGCCACTTTCAGTCAAAGGCTTAGTCGCTGGGAAAACAAAGCCGAAACTTTGCAACAGCGTGGACCCATTGTCTTGGCTGTGATGTAACTGCATTTTCGGCCACGTATCCTGTCCGACGTACGAAAACTCCACGTGTGCGCGGAAAATTTTCGAAAGTGGCCCATCACGGCCGGGAAAATCGACCCTTTGTGCGGAGTCGGACGATTCAATGGCGCGAGCTTTTCCAGCTTTTCCGTACGGCGGCTTTGAAACGACCCTTTTCGGCGTACGTGGGGAATGATAAACGTCGCATGGGGATGTATAAAAATAAAAAGCTTGTATAAAATCAAAATAGGATTCTAATTTATTAGGTTGTTGCAAATGAAATACGGCGTTCGTGAAGTTAGTTTTGGGTCAGTTTCATGTGTATCATTGTGTTTGTTTACAAAAAGCAAAGTTACGCTTTTTTTTATTTAACGTTTACTATTTGGTGTTTCCGCTGTTTCCATTAGATTTTGCTTTTGTTCAAATTTTAACTAGCTCAACGTGTTTACGTATTTCATTATTTTACAAAATAAAGCTTTACTTTTCGTATCATTAACATGTTTATTTTTAAAACAAAATAAATTTTATGAAAACAATTTTGATATTCATGTACCATAAAATGATTCAAAAACATTCGAACTATAAAAACATTTTTGTTTGAAAAACATGAACCCATATAGAAAAGATGCATTGAATATAATGAAAGTTTTCAAAAATTTTCAATTCTTTTTCTTTTTCAAAAGACAACTAAAAAGTAATTGATCCCACGAGAAAAATTTCTAAAGAAACTTTGCTTACAAACGTATCGTTTATTAAAACAATTTTCAAGTATTGATATTTACTATAATTTCTTTATATTATAAACTTTTCACCACATAAAAACTTTCGATAAATATAAACTCGAAATTCCCATTAATAACTCGAATTAAATAGAAACCAAAATTCGAAATTAACTGAGTGTGAACCCGACAAAGGAGAAATTTCACCCGCAACCTCCTAATAATAGCTGGAAGTTGAGCTGAATTTATTTTCGACTTCCTTGGCGAAAAATCGACAAGCCTAATTTCGTAATATGCGATACCATTACACAGCAATTTACATACAATACAATCAATACTGGGCGGCGGCGGGTGGTGCCATTAAACAAAGGCATAAAAGTCGCATGTTTCAAAGGCTTAAGCGGCCAGTAAACGTTTCGGCTATTTACGAGGTTTATCCACCCCTGTGAGTGTGTATGTGTGTACAGGAATATGTACAAACATGGAAATTTCCGAAAAAATACACATATCAGGTGTGGAATTAACGTATTTACAATTCAGTCGTAAAAACGTTTAGCGACGGCAGATTTTCTACTTAACGAAAACGAATATCATTGAAATCGTATTAAATCAGCTTTGTTCGAATCGACTCGCCGAGTCAAACGTTATTATACAATTTGTATTCGCACGCTTATTTATCTATGCAACAAGACACTGGCGTGTCATATGAGCGTGTAAAATATGTATTAAATTATATGGTTTTGTCTACGACAAGTTCAACGTGTACAAATGTTGTATGATAAAGTTTCATAATTCGAAACGTATTACATTTCAGACTGTACGTCTTGAGGTTTCAAAACGTCTTCTGTAGCTTTCGCAGCAACGAAACAATGTAGGAAATTGTTAAAAATACTTAAAAATACAGTAACGTTTTTCAACACGTGATGATTGAGATCATTTTAAAAGTATTATATTTATTGAGGTCAGCACTTATTACCTTGCTCTACATACGATAAATTTCATTTTCGCTACACGTCAAGTCTAAAAATATACATTTTCCTTTAGCCGTTTGTTATTTACGCGGTTTTGAGTAACAAAAGAAAAACGTATCGAATTTATATGAAAATCCATTTGATGTTAATAATTCGCACATTCAAATTTAACATTTGCATTTTGACTGAAAACATAAAACGAGTTTGTTTCGAACACGAATGGTATTATTGCAATGTCGTGTGTGATTGCAATGCTGCATTTCAATGCGTTTTAAAGTGATACCAAATTACGCCTAAATTTGAAAATTTGTGTGGTAAACGTTATCCTGTTATTAAATAAAATATGACAATTAAACTGAAACGATACACGTACAGTGCGAATGAGAAAATTCAATCACGTTATCTAATTGAAAATCGATATTATAAACGGGTATATTTGAAATCGTCTCAATATAGAAAACAGTAACCGATACTAGCTTGAGGCGACACGCTCTAAAAATAAAACGAATTAGCTTTTTTCATCAATGTTTACCGAATCGTGAGCCAAGAACGTCTTGATTTTTTAAGTTAAGTAGCGCGCTGTCTTGAATTTGAAAAATAAAACAAAGTGCTCCCTTACTAGGAAGCGTACTCAGAATTTCATTTTCGAAAAGGGTTTTATCCGAAAAGTAAATCGCCTAAAAATAAATCATAAATTTTTAATCCGAAAATCCTACAAATTGAAAAGCATTTACTTTTCCAACGGAATATATAATTACTCATCTGTATACGTGTATATATTTTTGATAAAACACAAATATCACGAATAAAATTTACATTTGAATAAATAATTCAAACGACTAAATACAAGCACTCACAACAGATAAAATATCCGGACGAAAACCGAGATTTCCATCAACGTCTTTCATGTGGCACTTAACCGCCAACCTTTTACCCCGTAACTATCAATCACCGATATTTAACTTTCCAGTGCATAATTTACACAGCGTACATAACATTTCAGTCCATAACACCCAATCTATCAAATCACCGACATTCGCTCGCCTAATAAACGAATCCGTTTGAGCGCCCTCAAATTTTCAATCACCATTCCGCACACCCAAAACAACAACGTCAAAAAAACCCACAACAGCGTGAAAACCTTAACGGTCAACGACCATTGTTTGTCGACAAGCACAAGTTAGCCGGAGGGAGAGTGAGGCCGCGCATAATCCGTTTAGGCGAACCATCCGTCCCCAAAGGTCCGCACCGCCATAATAACTAATATTCCCCGGTAATTGCTTCTGGCCAACCTGCGGGCCTTAACCCTGACACGGAAAAGCTGGATACGTAATCGGGTGTATTTCGACGTATTCAAACCGTGCGCTTTTATGGTGTCGTAAATTTTCCGCGCCGATGCGACGTGCTTTCGATAAACAGTCGAATACGTTTGTGGGCGCGCCCGCCAATGTGGCCGGTGAATTTGTGAATGTTCCGATGTTATAAAATAGATTTGATTGTTCGAAAAAATGTTTAGAAGTGAGCTTTTTATAGATGGTTTGTTTGTTTGTTTGTTTCGGAATTCAATTAAGCGATATCGCTGTTGTGTGTGATAAACGCGCGCTGCTGTTTCAGCCCGAATTCAACAGTATTGTGCGCGTTTTGGAAAATGCAATAATCACTTATCAACACGCAGCAGAACGTGTTCCTATTGCACATAATTCAATTATGGTACGTATAGAAGTTTATAAATGGTTCGGGTTTGCCGATTTTGGTGCGAAAAAAAAAAGATAAATGTAAATAAGTCTGTAAATAAAGTATGCGTATTTCTTTATTACGTTTCCGTGTGGAAATTTATTCGCAACAATCGAATCCAATTCCTTTTAGAGAGACGGTCGCTTAAAAATCGCCATCTATTTTTCAACGTCGAGTCTTTTTTTGTGTCGTGAAGGCGCTCGCATTTTGATTAACTGTTTAAATTTTTTCCTCTTTCGCCGGGAAAATCTCATCTGCTAACTATATGAACCGCCCAAATATACACGTCGACCTTTGGCGGATTTTCATTCCGCCCACGGGGAAAAGTGTAATTTTTCAAAACATACAATTAATTAAACCAATCTGACGTGGAACAATTAAAACGGCCGCATTTCGCGAACGTCGAAACATCGTCTTGAGAATAAAGCGATAATTATTGTGCGCTTTGAAATCGCTATAAGTATTGGACCTTTGTAACGGTTTCATTAGACGCTTTTACTCGAAAATTACAAAATTAACAAACAAAATACCTTTGAGATGCAAAAGGCATGATTAAGCCTTATATTTATATTAATTTTATGGTATACGAGTAGAAATTTCGCAAAATTTATTTCAGAGCAGGACGTCATATACGCTTTAAAATGCGTAATTGAGTTATTATTTTTCTAATTCAAATATTTGTTATTGTTTGCAACTTTATACGCAACTAATTAGCTTTATGATAATTTATTTCAGCAAAATAATTTCCTTCGGCTTATTATATACATGTGAAAATTGCAATAACGCCGGCATTAATTCGTTGTCGTGTCGCTTTTGTTTTGTTTACGTTCCCTACCAAAGGATCGCCGCAAAGCCTCGGCACCTTCGCGTTTAAAGTTAAATTCAACTGTGTAAGCAATTAAATTCCTCGAGAGGTCGATGTGATTAGCAAACTTAAAGTGGCAAAGGATTCGTATGGCAAAACCTCGCCCATCAAGCCTTCATTGTGCGCAAGTAGACACATCGGAATTGCAAATTCGAAACGTGATAAATTTCGCAATGAAACGTTTTATCGGACTTGTCCTGTTTTGTCGTGTTAGATCTCGAGAAGGTTTCGCCGTTAAACATTAACGAGACTCTGTGGATTTTTCCGCGTGTTCAAAGGTTAAAGCACTGAGTTGAACCCCTCGGCCATTGTTCGGAACGATTTTTGATTGACGCCGACCGATAAATCAAATGTTGGATCATTTATTCATACGCATGTGGAATGTTTGCGTGATAGAATATATGTTCGATGTTGGAACAACGGAATATTCGATTGTATATGATCTATTTTGAGGTTTGTTTGTAATGCCTGGCTAGTCGCGTGCCTTACGGAAATCTTCGTTGAGGTCTAATCGGTATAAAATTTCGTTGTGGATATGTCAATTGAGAAATTTTTTTCAAATATCGAATGAAATTAGTGTCGCGCTCTAATACGAAAATAGTTGACGTTACAGAACGACGGAAGATTAATGGTGTGTTGAATAGTTTAATTTGAAAAAATGTGGCGTGTTGATGTCGAAAGTATTAAAATAACTACAGAATACAACAAGACAAATGAAATTTCTCACAAAGTATCAATAACAGATATTTCCGTAACATTTCAAGCAGAAATTTATCCGTTAATTTAATCTGAAATGTAATGCGGCGAAAAAGAACATTAAGAGTTCAACTTGTTGGCTTTACCCGATCGCTAAAAATAAACGCGCTATACAGAGCTATTGAATAAGTTTTTGAAGGATTTTCGACGCATTTTTCATACTTTTTTTGTACATGTACACAAACGAAGTAACGAGTAGAAACTCGCTCAATTTTAATAAGCACAACAACAGTGGGCGTCCGCATTTATAACGAGCTCGCGCCTCGAACAAAAGTACGTATAAATGTTGGACCACTCTGTGTTATTACGCAAGCGTCCACCACCCTAAGGCTTGTTCTTATATAATATAATATATTGTGTATAACGAACAAGACGACGAAAGCCCTAAATGCCCCAGTATGTAAAGGCGAAACGTCTTACGTAATATAATTTAAATCTGAGGTTTCGAACCTTTTCGAATCGTCAACAAATCAAGGGCGTCTATTGTCGGTCGTATCATTGTTATATAACAAAAAATACATCAAGTCGTTTCAAATTGTATAATAAAACCAATATTCATAACGTTTTATATATGAAACCTTGATAAGCAAGTAAATTATAATAATACGTCCAACACATTATTAACGACCGAATAGTAAAATTAACAGTTTTTAATATTCATCGAATTTTCATATCGTTACGTAACGATCGTCAGCGAAAAATCTAAGTAATTGTGTAAAAAAGTCATGGATCGGATTAGAAGTTAAACTGACCGCAAATAAGCCAGTAATCAAATATTCAACGGCATATTAATAACACAATCGTTGAAATCTCACGTTACAGCAATTCGTGAATCGATAAAACTTTCGCATGAGTGATTTAACTCCGTTCATGATAACGTTCCAATGTGTACAAAAAAACCCCTAAATAACCACAAAGAAATGTAAGGAATAATAAATTCGGTCCGAGCAAGGTCCCGGTACGCGTTGTGGCCGAAAATACAAAAGGTTCGTTGCTGTTGGGCCTTGAGAATGTGGTGGCATTTTTTCTTTTACTTTACTTTAGTTTTTTTAACGTTTTTATTCACCGGATACAACGTCGGACGGCATTATTTTATTGGTTTATATACGGAATAAAAGACGTGCCCACTTCTTTATTAATGTGCGAGTTCTAAATAAAAAAGGCGCCGCAATAAATGAATTCGGAAAAGTCTGGAAAATGTTCTCAATCAATAAGTAAAAATTGGTCGTAAAGTAAAAGCGACGTCAGATCTGACGAGAGTAAAAATATTTTCCCAGTAAAAAAGACCTAATCACACTGAATGTGAATAAATGAAGTGACGCTTTTTAAAAATGAGAACATTTATTGTATTCTAAATATGCTGTAAAGTTCGAGAAACTTTTAAGCTCTTACGTACGCTGAACTTCATCCTTCAAGTGGTTTTCAACCTTCAAATTATTATTATTTTTTACTTAAATATTTCCTCTTGTAGCAAATTTATACGCCACTCATTATTAAAATGAGTCGTTGTTTTATAAACAAGAATGGAATGAAGTTATTAAATTATTAAACTTATATATAATTTAATATACAATAGGTATTCTTATTGAGAAAAATATATGATATTTATACAGTTGAAATCATTTTTGGTGATTTTAATTAAATTAAAAATTAATAAAACAGTTGAAGATCCCTTGAAAAATCACAGCGTTTTCTCTGAAGACTTCCACACTACCGTTAGCGACGCGCTGCACTATCTGAACAAAATCTCGCCGCGAATCCATTTGAATATTACGAAAATTTATTTCGAAAAATATAAAATTCATGTTAATCTCAAATAAGAATCCGCAACAATACACTGCCACGATTATAAAACGCCGATTACAAACGAAAAAAATTAAAACGTCCACTTTAAAAACACAATTAACCTATCGTTTATAACGTCAACGTTAACAAAAAAAAAACCTTTCACCGAAATATGCGATTTACGCCGTAATTTTGCGCGGAGTTAATTCGCGCGCATTAATCAATTCGATTTAATATCGCAACATTTTCGCGTTGTTTCGCCGCCAGTTCCATTATTATTCGGAAGAGATTTCCCGTGGAGTTGTTCGGCGTGAGTCCGGTCCGAAAAATAAATATATCGCGGAGAAACATTGGCAAATTATTGGTGAAAAATGTTTTCGGGGTTTATCGGCTACGACGTGGCCGAATATGCACGCGACGCCCCCGTTACGTCAAATTTATTCGGGTCATTTGATTTTTATTTTATTTCTCGTGTGATTATATAGTATTGACGAAAAAGTTAAAAATTCACTTATGTTATATTCGTAAATGTGATTTTTAAAATAATCTATTTGAGTAGGATTGAGTCTAATATAGTATTTATATATTTTTTAAAGAATCTTCACAAACTCAGTCCTGGAACAGTTTTTTTTACGCATACGTACGTTTCATTTCGATTTCGGTAAAAAAAATTATAAAATACATCTAAGTCAATATCGATACTACTATCTAATCTCCTAAAGCGTCTTGAAATTTTAAAAATAAAAAATACATCGGTAATCAGATTTTTCTTGGATCCAAACGAAAATTGTACATCGTAAATTTTCACTACACAGAGTCGTTGATAAATTTTGAATTTTTATAGACACAACAAATAAAATCAAATAAATAAAATCATGCCAATATCCACACAATTAATCAAACAACATCGAATTATTTTTAAATTTCTATGTATCATACACGGATCATTCGCCAATTTATATTTTCAAATCGTGTTCCATGCAGTTCACATGCATTTTACTCACACAAAAATATGTATTAAATTAATGTTCAATTTGCATTCACGTTTATAAAAAAACACAAATACGTATGTTGACAAATTACATGCATTTTATGTCAAACTGGAATATGGTAAAAATGAAAATAATAATCTTCTAAAATGACAACGATTGTGATAAAACACGGTTTCATATTTTTGGTTTTCAAATAATTTCATATCTGTAGAAGCAATCATTTAGTCACATAACCATTTGCGTGAAATTCATATGCGGTGATAAAAAAAAGTTCTAGGACTGACACTATGCGATCACTTTATCACAGTTTGCAACGAAAAAAACCATTTTGATAGTTCAATAACAAAGCCCTACATGTGTCAAGTAAGACATGACTATTTCAAATCTGACGAGATAACACATTGTTCCTGAACACGGAACTGGAATTTTCTCGAAAATCGCAACATCTAATGCGACTGCGGTGATGTGAAAAGTATATAATAATATATGAAAACACATTCGATGATATATGCATTCACTAAATGATAGAGCGATGCATACAAGCGTATGCAGACGCCTCAAAATGAATAATGCATAATGCACGCCGCAAATGATATACAACGAGTCATCGACAGATAGGTACACATTTCGGCACACCGACTCTATGCTTTCCAACACAAACCATATAAAAATTCATTTTGAGACGGACCGCATACGAGGTCGCATTTATTGCTATTTCCAAAGATACAATTGCAAAAATTTCCAAAAACAAAAAATGATAATAAAAGCTCTGCCTAGTTTTTGATGAGTCACGCTTGCACACTTGTGTTAAGTCAACGCCGTCCCTTGAATTATATTATCGACGTATTTCCAAATTAATGGACGAAATACAATGTGTGACAATTTAATCTCGAGATGTTACTCTTAAGTAGTCAATGAAGAGTCGAAGCGAAACGAGAAGATAAAAATTAAAAGGCTTTGATCTTCTCTTATCGGTGGAATCTATTTCGGTGAGTTAAGTCAATTAATTTTGGTACGAAAGTAATCGAAAGTGATATTTTAGTAATTATATTTTGTAATCGGTGATGCGATTTCGAATTATCCGTTATTTTCTCAGAATTCGTTATTTTGCGATTTTTATCAATTTTATAGAAATAAAACAAGTTTTCGAAAGATTCATTTAAGCCATCTGAATCTGCCAAAGTAAGAAACGACGAAACTCACTTTCAATAACTCTCGCGCCTGAATTAATCAGCACAGCTTTCCGAAATTCGACTCGACTAACACGGCAAAGTTCAAAACGCACAATTTACACCCCTCATCCCTCTCCGACCCCTATCACCTACCCAAAAGCCGAAACCCACCGTCTAAATTGTCGCACCTTGCATTTCAAACGCGTCGTGCACCGTGGACATAATAATAATATGAAAAAAAAACATATTTTAGAATGATATAAAATGGAAACATTCGTGCTGCAGTGTTACGAGCTTTGGGTGGTGGCTGGTGGGCTTTATACATATATAAATGTATAGACATTTCTCAATCGTTCATAAAAATTGGTGGCTGTGGAATTGTGGGGAAACGGGCGGTGAGGTTACCGTGGGTTGCCAGGGCTCGAAGACCGCCCGTCCTGTAGGGCTCGAAGGGCTTGTAGGGCCTGTAGGACTCGTAGGGCTCGAAGGGCCTGTGAGGCTCGTAGGGCGAGAGGCTGGAGAGGCGCAGGGAGGACGCAAGGGAGCAGCTCCTCCAGATACCGTTGCAACCGTCATTCCCTGCACCATGGCACACAACTGTTTTTTTGTACACATACCAATCATAGTACAGCAGCCTTTTGAGTGCGGACTCGGAAGTCCTTCGTCCGTTTGATATACAACGGATGTGTGCTTTAATAAATGAGTCGGTATAATGGAGTGGGTGTGTTTTGAAAACTGTCAAAATGTGAGATTCGAAAAATGTGTACCTAATCGAAATTTTAATAATAACAAAATAGTTCCAAAAGTGTGCGCTAGATGGCAATATGAAAAAAATCCGTTTTTTTTCATTCGAATTTTATCGATTTAATTTGAATAATGTCGTGTTGAATGTTTGAATTTTACGCAATCCAGAGATGCGGACGATTCGACGGTGCGTAATCAACATCGTCTCTAATTAATGAATCCCGCTGAATCAAAGACACAATGATGAATCGAAAATAATAGAAACTGATCTGTAAACATAAACGATTGTGTCTACGGGAGGAAAGGCTCACTTACCGAACGGTAACTCGAATCGACAGTCTAGTAGTAAAGCGTGTCCGGTTGCCCCAGCGGTTCCTACCACTTCTGATCCTCGAACCACCAATTCGCCGGCTAATGGTACCCAACGTCCGCAACCCTCCTGAAATTATACAAATATTTACAAACAATTAGATATGTAATGTGCATCGAGGGCGTTGGGGCTCGGGTGACAATGGGGTAAATTGCTTCGTTGTCGGTTTGTCGATTGGGTGTGATTTGAATTTGTGAATTGTTGATGATAACGCAATGAATGGTTTTTGGAAGTTTTGAGTTATTAATGCTATTGAAATTTTTTTTATATTTTTGGAGAAAGTTATTAATATCGAATGGATTATTCATGCTTAACGATCGCGTTACTTGCGAAATTCAGATTTAAGTGTTAATATTAATTTGATTGAATAATTAAACAAAGCGAACTTTGTTTTACGAAATCGCTAAGTGAAATGAAAGGCAAGTTTGTAGCGAATTGAACAAACCATGAAACTAATATATTTAACATCTCTCTTATTGAATTATCAGAATTCCCGTTATTGAATCACTTGAATCTATAAGTTTGATTATTTTTCAAAGTTTCAACAATACTCAAACACGATTCAATTAGTGCAACGTTTCGGAATAATTTTTCATTTTGACTTAACACAATAAATTCAAAGAATTAAATTTTTATTTGATTAAACTTGTTGGAAAATGATACAAAATGCAACACATTTTCTTAAAAAATTTCACCTTGTAGAAATAATTTGATTAATGTTATAATTTGTAATGGACGCTGGTATTCTGGGCGCCCGATCAAATTAAATTAACTTTTAAACATAATTACGAAGAAGTGTTACTTAAAGCGAGCAAGGCGATCGTCTCTCGTCAAAACAAGACTCAAAGAGGAAAGGGAATTTATACAAATATAAATTTCATGGTGATGCCCGCTTTTAATTTCTCGCTTTTAAAATATTCCGTTCGACCGACGCGGAGGACTTTTCGCAAAGTTTTTCGCGACGCAAACACGAAACTCCGAAACTCTCGAGCCCGCGGTGTAGCGAAAAAGTAAAACTAAGGTGCAAAAATAAAGTTAGGAAAAAATATATAGCCGAATCGCTCGCAGAGATGAAGTGCCAGATAAAAGGCAGATTCTGGGTGAAATATGCCCGACGAGAACGCCCATTAAGTGAACTTTCCTGTTTTGCCTAATATTTATCGAAATATTCCATCGGAGCAAAGGTCAGGCGCGTTTTTCGCCCTGCGTGCGAAAAACTTTCTTGCTACTGTCGAAAAACGCGAAAATCTGCATTTTAAGTTTACCACGACGTTTAGTCATTTCTACGAAAAAAAACGTTTTATCATTATTATCTACTTTTATCAATATTTGCTGAGTGTTATTCGTTATTTATTTTCCGAGAATAGACCACTTTAGGGGACTTCCGTTTCACCCATTTGTGATTCCAAAAAACGCCCCCATTATTTACAAATTATAAAAACACAACGCAATACGATACAATAAAACGATTTCAATTTAATGATTCAACCACTCCAACAACTGTCCACGAATTATTAACGAAACCGTTCACCGTACCCAAATAACACCCGAACCGACGAACTAAATAAAGCTCGACATTTTAAGTGCCCGAACGGCGCAAAATACATCCGTTTGATCCGCATGAAGACATTTATTAATTTTTACTATCACTCAGCACCTTCACTAATAGAGGTCCGAAGAGCGACGCGCTAATGCGATTACTCGACCGCAAATAAAAGCTCGCACCTTTTCGTCATATGAGAGTGACGTGAAAAATTCACGAGACGCTCTCGACACACTTTGGATCTGAGGATTTAGCGAAAAGCCGATCCTTGGATATTATTTCGTCTCGTGATATAATAATGAGATAACGATAAATCCCGCGTGCTGGATAACGTTCGCGCGTACATTATTCACGGGGAACGCTTACCTGCGTTGTTAAATATTAACAAATTCGAAAAGTTGGATTTGCGCGTCGTCGTCGGCGCTTTTGATAGTTCGAATCTGGCCGATTTTTTGGCGAATTAAATATCGGGGGATGCGAAGTTTCGTCCGTCGTTTTCCGCCTCGTAAATTAACGTGTTTATCGCCCGTTCGTTTGTGAACGAACGTGCCGCGACACTTTTTGCCAAATTTATCGGCCGAATTACCGTATTAAATATGTTCCGATTTAAAGCTGTGTCAATTAAAACCGTGTCCGGATTAGTGTTCGTTTTGCGGGATTAATGTACGTGTGCAATTGAGTGGGAAAAAATGAATGGACGAAGAAAAGAACAATCGTTAGCCGCATCAGCTGCAACTCTACAGATTTGGGATCGAGCGTGAAAACTTTTTCAATTTCAGACCTTGCAATTCAGTTGAGTAGTGGCTTCGAAGCTATACTATCCGGAACGCAAGTGTTTCGCAAACGAGCTTAGAAGCCTCCGCAAACTTTTGATTTTAATACATACTAAATTATATAATTCAATATATATTTTAGTTCATAATTATAACTAAATTCAATTTGAAAATTATATCAAAAACTTTTTCAACATTTAATTCAGAACAACAAATTTCGAATATTGATAAAAATTAAATCTCAAAGAGCCGAATTCTATTTTTTTTTTTAAACAGTTTCAGTCTATAAATATATTATCACATCAAACGCAGCTTAGCTTGCATAATAAGCGAAAACCTTTTTCTTAAGTCATAAATATTGCATACAAATACAATGAACTATACGAATATAATAAAGACATAATATGCTTTGAAATGTTTGGAAAGGCATTGTTATTGGCACTCGCTGAAGTCCAAATTTAGCATATTTTTTCTAGAACCACTAAGATACATCACTCGTGCAGAAACGAGTGAAAATTCCCAACATGTTGCGCATCAAAATCAACGAGACGTGACTGAATGAATTCGCTATCAACACGTTGCAAACGGACCGTTGCAAAACGCCTCAACGTGCACACACAGTTCGCAAGAAAGCCATACGAAAAAAAAATGGGAAAAATACACGCGACAAAAGGACGAACGCGCCGTCTTTCCTTCAAGAGAATCTTTCTAATAAATACGCTAAAAGTAATTAATTTTCGAAGTCGTAAAATGCATCGGTCGTGGAAAACTCGGAAAATACGAGTTCGCGCTTTTCCCGGCGGCATGAATTAGTGCTATTTTCACCGGCTGCTCGGTGCAGATGCGGACTCCTAATTACCCGACGAACTCAAGTAGGCCAAGTCGGGAAAATGTGAAGGGAAATGAGAAAAACGACTGCGAATAGACCACGGTTTACGATTCGCCGCATGAAAATAGTTTTTAAAAGCTGTAAACTGAGAATCCAATCGCCGGTGAGAGCTCATGTTTTTTAATCAGTTTAGGTTGTGTGCTTTTGAGGCTAGGACGTGTTTTCTAATGGTTTTCTGTTTGTCCTTTTGGATGTGTTCGAAAAGATATCAAGGCTGAGAGATTACCAGATTTAGGTAGCTTATGGTGCAGTTCGTCTCTTGTGAATGTTAGATATATCTTTAAAAGGGTATTAGAAGTTTAACCGAATTTATCAAGTAAGATTACATTTGTACATCGGATTGTGGTTGTGGTCTTATTTGAAATATAAATTTAATTAGTTTGTTTTGAATAAAAATAATGTATATTTATGTATATATAATATTAATACGTACATTGAATTATTTTGGAAACTTTTCAGCATTTTTATTGATGAATACATTTCATTGAATTCTATAATATGATATGACAAAAGGAAATATTCAGAAAAGCCAGTTATATCAAACAACAAAAAATGAAGCACTGGTTTGAGCAAAGGGAAAAAATTTGTCAGAATGAAAAATACTCTAGGTCGAAAATAAATTTCACGTGGGATGAATGATAGATTTAATTTCGTAAATAATTATGTTGAAATGCGTTCCAGATTTACAGCGAAATAAACTTTTCAGAATTTCACATCTAAAAATACAAAAATCTTTTCTTTAAAGCCTCTCACAAAGATTATATAATACATACATATTTTAGACAAGATAAAATACCTTTTTGAAAATTCAAAATAAAAATAAAAATAAAATTTGAAACCATTTTTTTTTTCGAATAAAAGTAATGAAAATACGACCGGTATAAGTCCGTGGCTATTACGAGAATTAAATTATGACGTAATTCCGTGATTATCCTCGGATTTTGAAAGGCACACCTATCCATATGCCAAAGTTAATTACAATAAAACGAATCGAATGGGCAAAATAACTCGTATCAATTTAAGCTCCTTTGCGGAAAATTTTTTCTACTATAGTCCAATTTTTATTATTTATAAAATGATAATTGATATTAAACTCTCGTTGGATTTTAATGGGAAAATTTAATATGCGTTTTTTTGTTGAAATATGCAATTTCAAACTTGTCAAATGATATTTTAGAATATGATATTTTGTGATATAAATCTATTAAAGTATACAAAAGCAAATTACTATGATTAGGAACTGCAAATTGGTGAATATACCAAAAACTATAGTGCTTAATGACCGAGATGCCACTAATGCCTAACATAATATGACTGAAATTAACATACTGACTAATCTGATTCAGAGACATGATAAACTAATTAATTAAACCTTCCCGTAGTAGCGAACGAAAAGCTTAAATTTAACACATCCAAGAAAATAATTTATTTTCAATACACTACTTATCACATCGCTTAGAATCTAATTAAAATACTATACCTTAATATTTTTTAATAAGAGCGCATTCAATTATAATGTTTTTTCATCAATAATCAACACAGTATATATAATTTATAAAATATTTCTTCACGTTTAAATTTAAATCTATGTATACGAAAAATACGATAGAACTAAATTCAATATTCATACCGACAACTTTAATAACTAAAGCTTCGAGCGGAATAGAAAATTTTCAATTCTCCACCATTCCAAACTTCGATATTATGAATGTAAAATTTTATTTACTTTTGTACCAACACCCCACGATTTCCTCGTCTATTACAAACTCAAACCGAATTCGAAACCTCCACACATCTAACCGCTTCAACATCACACTACACCCCTGAACTTGCTAAGTGGAAAATCTCAAAAAAAAACCTTAACCTCCCCAAAGCGCGGACCCTCATAAAAAACGACACAGCGTGAAATTCGAACTAATTTGTCTAATTGTTCCGTTTTCATACGAGCGTCGCGTGTACGCCTCTCGCATACTAAGTGGCGCGAAATTCCGTATGTACGGCGTCTCCATTATGCCCGCGAAGATCTCCCCTTCGCTAAGAAAACGTACACGTATTTACAGAGTTGGGGTACAATTGACCCGTTTTGTCACAATGGCGGGGGCGGGGCCCGGTCCCACACAATGGTAACGAGAGGCTCGCCCCATTATACGTGGGCTTAATACGTACCGCATAAGTCTACTCAATGCCCGAACAGTGCCGCGTATGCAAAGTGGAAGGTGGAAAAACGTATAGGTTTCGTTTGGTCGTCGAGGCTGCTCCGGATGGCTTTGATGTCCGTGCGGGAGTTGGGTGGGTTTGTTTTTTTTTTCATAAAAGAAAATTTGTGTCGAGGGTGTGGGTTTTCATGCGGAATGAGTTTGAAATGAACTATATTTGATTTGTTGATAAATGTAGAAATAATTTATTATTTGAGTAAATAATCTGGTGAATTTCGTATCATCTACAATCATTGTTCGTTAATCTCGCTAAAACTAAGTTGACCATACGTTCCGTTTTTGTAGTGCCTTGCGTTCGTCCCATCGTTTTCGCATATATAAAAAGATCTTTCGTCAAAAAATAACAGATCTTTGACTCTAAATACTGGATTTTTTTTTAATATTAAAATAGCGCTCGTTGTCCTGTTGTCCCGTTGATCCATTGTTCCCGTTGTCTTCGCGCGTTCTGCACACACCCGTGTACCGATGGTGGTTATTGTCGCAATCAATACGCGGTGCGTCATGGCGTGATAGTGTAATTTTCCATACAAAATTACTTATTTTGTTTTTCAGATTTCCTTTAGAAATTTCCCTATTTTTTTCTTTGTAAACCACCTGATAGTTAAAGCGAACATAAAAATATATCCAAATCGGTCAAGCGGTTTTTAAATTTTAGCGTTAAAACGAAACGGCGATTCATTTTTATATATAAGAAGATTATGTAGCAAATTTCAATACTTATCAATAGGAAATACACATTTAAAGTTATATTTTCACCAAAATATTATGTAAAAGGTCGCGATAATAATTTTTTCTGGTATATGCGTAAAGAAACGCTTTACGATATTCGATAAATAATTTGTATAAGTTATAATGCGTGGGCGTATCTAATAAACGTTCAGATATTCAAGTACCGGAATATAAGTCAAAGTTCCTCCTTCGAATATTTCTATACTTGGCTCATTTCCATTTTTCCATCTTATCAGGCTCCGTATATCTACATTAATATATAAAGATCTATTAAAACGTCATCCATTCTCGAGTATTTGAATATCGTGAATTGGAAAAGCTGAATCGAAAACGCCGCTGAATACATGCAAATTCAGCGTTTATTTTCCGATTTCAAAATCGATCGTAAAACAAAAACATGTTCAAACTACGCATAAAATATTTTGGACAAAAATAAACGTATGAAATGGAAAAAAGAACTACAAAAGAGCATGAAATAAATATGAATTTATCCCGTCTCAGTTCGCTCGCTTTGCTCCCGAAAAAAGGATATAAATCGATATTTATTACCGCGGTTATGCAGTACATCTTTGATGTTCGCATTATATTGCGTTATCCAATGTAACGAATAAGAATTTTCAGCAGAAAAGTTTTATTCTAATGGAATAATCGATAGAAACACCGTACATAACACTACACAATACACGAGAGCAACATTCGGATTAACCTTTTCGAGTTGGCAAACAACGCGCGGGCGGAATTTAATACGGCCGAAATAAACCACAAATATAATATTCGATAATAAGAAATAATATTATATATTTTATTGCCGCCATATAATTTAATATAAGGATGTGTTCGCATGATAATTGCGAGCGGTCACGTCTTTTGAACGCCCACAATAGAGTGCCGGAGAAAATTTGAAATTGGTGCTTAGCTTCATGCATAAAAGCTCTGAGATGAAATGGAATTAATCCTTGCAAACCGCATGCGAAATAAATTAGAAAAAATATTAGTATAACTTTGATATCCTTTAGGAATTCACTAATTAAAATTCAAAATTTCTCCACGATTTTCGTATTGAAAAAATTGAGATTTTTTTTTCAATAAGTAAAATATTTGAACACAAAAAAAAACATTCTTCACATTGAAATATATTAATATGAAAGTTATCTCATAGCACAGAAGAAATATTCATCTGGTGTAGAAGTCTATTACCAAGTTCTTATGTATTAGATCCAACATTGAAAATTTTCTGTGCAAAACGGAGATAACTCAGAAATTTATAACATAGAAATATCCTTTTTGTTCATTTGTTATAACTCTATTATTTTTCTGAAAATGGCAGTAAATGACTATTTCAGTTCAACAAATTAAAACTATTACGTTTCATGATAAAAAATAATAAACATATTAATCTCGACGAACGAATCAACAACGATTACCAAAATTAAGCGACACGTGATACATTCATTAGACAGATACAAACGCGTATCGCTAACCTTAAACCATTATGCAACAGACGCTTACATTATTCAGCCCCTTGAAATTTACCTTTCACGCATCACTAATTAAAAACACCATAACTTCGACGACATCGAGAACACCTTTCCCGACATTTCCCACACAAACACACGACGAAAAACAGGATCAAAACAAACAAAAAAAAAATTAAACGATATCCCTCAACATAAATAAAGCAACACACTCGACTTAACACCGCCCGAAAAACGAGTATTAAAATTCTTCGCAACACACACGATAACATTCAAACCCAAACCGCGCACCCTTTAAAAGGGCACCGCACCTACCACTGAGTGCTCATCGCGTCTCGCCAAACCCTACCAGTACATCACACGATACGCGCACGTATGAAAGGCGGTTAATTTCGTTTCAATTACTCATCAATTGTATTTCAGGCGGTTTATTGGCGTCCGACGGCCGCTCACGAGGTCGGCAAATAAAAACCTCCCATGGGCCTCGGCCACTTGGCAACAGCCGAGACCGAGTGTGTGTCGGGAGTCTGCGAGACGAGACGAGACGTCTCGAAAATCGGGAACGCGTGGGAGGCTGTGTTTTAAGGCTTTCGCGGTCGGCGCCGGTCGGACTCTGCGTATTCGAGACTTATTGGAGAGCTTTTCGGCGAGACGGTCGAATTAAATTTTCCCATGAGTCATGAGTTAAATGGTGGATGTGCTTATGGGTTTAAAGGTCGCCTTTGTGCTGTTGCTATTAATAGTTTCGATTGTTTTCCGATGAGGGAAAAATAAGGGATCTATTCGATCGTTTTTGCTCCGTTCTATTTTTGGTAATGTTTTTACTATGGAGTATTAAAGCGAATCATTAAATTTTAATTTTTTCTCGTTTGAGTGTGTTTTATTTTGATTTGAATAAAATTTTAACGCTCGTAATGAGTTTGTTAAAAATTAATTCGTTCTTCTAACAATATTTCGAATTTATACAAATATTAAATTGGTCAAAACAATTTTATCGTTTTAGACTTATTCTGAGTTTTAATAGAATGTACGTGCATGTTTTGACGTCACTGACTGTACCAGTCTACCAATTGCACTTTATACAACTTCACAGTATGAAGTTTAAATTGGATGTTATAAATTTTTTATATGCACACTTATTTATAGAAATATTATTCAAAACTTGGTGAATTTCATTATTATAAAATAATTAGTTTATGAACAATAAATCACATCAATCCTTATAAATATTATAATGACTGGAAAAAATAATTGCTTAATTATTTTTTTAAGTGATAACATTCAAATTTAAAAACCTCCGCAACTGTGTAAGTATTTTTTGGCACGAGAATTTCATCAGAAAACACGTGAGAATTTCAACAGAATACATATCTAAATGCGAAATAAAATAAAATAAAATCTCGGAATTTCAACGAAAAATTCTTTTATAAAAGTGTCTTGTTACATTAAGCCCCCGACTAGAAAAAGCATTACATTTTCAATAAAACAAGAACGATACGCCTTTTTTTCGAGCACAACTCTCGGAACATTAGCGTTCGAAGGCCGCACGAGAGGAAAAGCATATATAATTTTTTTCGTGCGATTTCTTCAGTCGCGCACGTACTCGCCGTCCTTAGATAACATTTTTTATTCCAGCTAGCGGCAATGAGAAAAATCGTTAAGTGATTTCCATACACACACAGTAGCGCGGGTCTGTTCCTAGAATTTTTTCCCGGACAGATTCCATCTCATGATAAATTAAAAAGGCGGCGAAAAAAGCCTTACCCTTATCTCCTGCCGAAACTCGGACTTTGACATAGTGGCGATTGGAACCCTTATGTTTACAGTGTACACGCTTCCCTCAGGAGGCCGTCATTAAGGCTTTGAGGATTCCATGGGAAAAACTGGGTCGACGGGAATATTTTTATTGTCTACGCACGCAGTTAGTTCGGTGATTTACAACGCACTAGAACGTTTTTGTACATAAGTCGGAGGATGTTCTATAGGGCGGTACGCGATGGTTGGAAGGCTTCCAATGCTCGGGTAGGTCATAGAATTCTTTCGTTATATGGGAAATACTTTGCAGACTGTAAAAGTCTATGGGGTCTGTGCGCGAGATGCCAAAAATCTCTAGCCAAAAACAATTTGTTCGATTTGTATTTGTAATGCTTGTATATAGAGCGATGTAAAGATTAATACGGGCGTTATAGAGAAGGATAGGAATAAAATATGGATTTATTAAAATTTAGTAGAGCGACAGAAATATTTGTCTAGAAAAAGTCAATATAGCAAGAATGAAAGTTATTTTTCATTTAATTCAGAGTTCGCCGCGAAATATAATATATAAATGTTTTAGTATTATTGTATATTCAATGTTTTATTGAAACCGTGAAAAGTTGATGTTCATAAAATTTAAAATTTATAATGTGTAGATATCAAACCTAATAAAATTTTATAACCCACTAAAATGAAACATTTTAACTTTATGAAAACTAATATTATGTTATGAATATTTAATAGAAACCCGAGAACAAATCATTGAAATTTCTATATTATGTTTTCGGACGTGGGAATTGATTAATAAAATTTATTGGAATAAAATAATTTCACCACATGACTCCTCATAAACTGACTGAATACGTGCTTCGATCATTTACTGACAAGTGATAGAACAAAGAGCTTTAATGTGACGTACGAGTTATTGCGTCAGTCGATTTGTGACGAAATATTTTTCTATGACGCATTCTCAGTGTCATAGAAAACAGCTAAACAAAGTAAATTAAGCAGTTTTATTAACTTTCATGAGTGATTATATTATACACAATATACCAGGATTTTCATAACACAACAAACAAGTTATAACATTTTCTTGTAAGCGTTCTAATTTGTGTTTCACATAATGAAATCGAACAAAAGTTTCGACCATAATAAATTAATTGGAGCATAAAGTATTAACCGCTTTATCAAATTATAATATATACTTACTCCTTTATTATAAGAGTAATAACAGCGTAGTAATATCGATGCAATTTATGTATCGTCTTTGTCATCTATGATAATCCATGTATCCTCTTAGTACACGAGATAATTGACTTCCACCGAGAAAAATAGAAAAGAACACGCGCCGTATTTTCCCATGACATCCAATAAACGCGATTTCTCCCAAAACCATATAAAAAAGCAGAATTTCATTAACTCTCGCATGACGCAACGACTTGTACGCAATGTTTATAAAGTGCTTTATTTGCGTAATTATGACTCGCCGCAACGGGCGTAATGAGCATTTTCTCCACTTCAGCATTTTCTTGTCGGCTTTTCCGAAAGGCCGGCCGCCGCTTTTCCTGAGCCTTTCCCGTTAATCGTTCACAGGAAAATTTCAATTTGGCGAATCCGGGCCTGTGCGGTGTTCATGCGAAATATTATCCGCGTATTATGCGATATCGTAATGTACGTTACATGTGAAGTATGAAACGGTGTACTAATATGTTTCCGCGGTATGAACATCTGAATCTCCCGAAGCGTACAAATTGAAACACGAAGCGCACTCGCTTTATTGTAGAAATAACGCCGATGAAGGCTTTATGCTCGAGTCGGAAAATCCGAACTTTTGATTCTTGCGATGTTACGTTTGCAATCAAAAAATTCATCGTTTCCTCGAATTTGCGTCCACGTGAAATAATATTGAAAACGGTCTCGGTAAATATTTATGGAATTGATTTTGTAGCGATGTTAGGTAATGGAACTGTAGGTTGTTTGTTTTCGTTTGAAGTCGGTAAATCGTTAGAAAATCGTTACCGTTACGTTTTCGAAACAATATTAGATGAAATTGTTTATTTTGTTATAGAAATAGGTCATACCAGTTATTATGTGTGAAATTAACAATATCTATAGCCACAAAAAGGTAATTGATGGAAAACGTAATTGAACTGCTAAAATAAGAATGGCGAACAATAAAGCACAGAGCTCCATTGTTTCCGTAACGCGAAAAATCGCCAATACACGAAGCAGATAACATTAATCACAAATGACCATCAGAATTCGATGCATTCATCGAACACAAAACAACACACACACACGCACAAAACTCATACATAATGTAATAATATACCATTTTTTTTTCGGAAACATTCGTGCCGGAATGTCATAAAAGCCTCATTTGTCGCATTCCGCTCTCGGGTCGAATTTATCCTCACATAATTGCGCTTGACCTTATAAAAACCATAACGTTTCTACGCCATGAAAACTTCCATATCTTTTGTGTACAGCGGAAGTGTTTATTGCATTACGAGACACATGTCGCCATCAAAATTTCGTTACGTCCTCCTTTGACGGTAAACGAGAAAATGCAACCTTTTCAACGTCAGACACTCCGTTTTCCATAATTAGTTCGGATCACAATGACCATGGTAGTGTAATTAACGAGGTTTTAATTTGCGGCGCAAATAGCCCGATGCTTCGTCGAATGGCACAAAGGGCTTCTTTATATATAGCATGGGGAAAATTCGCACATGTGGCGAACTTTCTGTGCTTCCACACGAAAGCGTGCGGACAATCAGGAAAATAACGTGTTATTTTTTGCGTTGATTAATTGGAAAATGCTTGAATTTTTAAAGGAGGCAATTTGCTTTTATGCGCGTTATAAATATTTTATATTAATTTTTTTAAAACGTGTTTGTACCGCTTAGACGCTGAAAATTATATCTATGCAAAGTTTTGAATGTAAACTAGTTTTTTATTATAAAAAATATTTTCAATATTTTATTTGAAATACGTGAGCGTTTTATAATATTAAAAAATGACTTTAAGTTTTATTTTGTAAGTATTACAAGAGATAAAATTTAATTTATAGAAACATTATCGAATGTCAAATATTTCAGTTGATGTTTCACATTTGAACTTTGCCAAGTTGAAATATCGCTCTTATTAAAAATAAACATTTTCTTTTGACAAACATTAAATAAAATCTTTTTAAATAGAAACGTTGATAAATAAAACAATTCACTATTGGAAAAATATATTTACGAAAAAATAAAAATAGAAAAGATTATATGCGACAAAATTTTCAGTAATCAGTTTCGTTTATTGAATAATCGCCATTCAAAAATTACACAAAAATAAATAAGTACCGAAAATAAACAGCAAATTTATCAAAGAAATACTAAAGTACGTCAAAAACTAAAACACATAATTATATTTTCGCATTAATTTATCGAAAGCGTGCAAGGGCGCACGATAAATCAACACCCGCCCAACAAGTACACCCCGCTAAAAAAAAATCGGAATCATTTCGACCGCCCCGGCTCCGTCCCCCCGATGACAAACGAGAAACAATTAAACTAGCATTCAATAAATTCCCCGACCGCCCGAAATAATACATAAAATAACGCATAAACGCGGACGAAAAGCGATAAATTGGCGCGGAATAACGAGCGCGGCCGCTAGACGGCGCGTCCCCGGGCATTCCTTCCGCCATTCAAATTACGTCGTAATTAACGTAATATTTCAGCGTTTTCCATTCAATTGTGTCGCCGACGTCGGGCTATACGTTTCTCCGAAACATTATGTCGCTCGCACGTGAACGCGGGCCGAGAAATTCGCGGTTTTGTGCCGCCGAAGAGACCGCGGCCCGGCCGAATCGATAACGCGAAACGGGCCCCCGCACACTTTTCGACCGGGCAAATGCTCATTTCGGACATTAAAATACGTATCAAAAACGATTCTAATATATATTTATGTTACAGTTTGAGTGTCCACTTCGTTTGTGTATGAAAAAACTAGTATGTTTATATTCATTCGAAATTAGCAAGTTTGAGTGTACTCGAAAGGAATAATGAACACGCAAACTAGTCTATTTATACACCTTCTAAACAGTTCTAGTCCAATTTTTAGTGTGGTACGACAGTTTAAGTTGTTTTTCAATTTGCACACCGATAACGCTCTTATGTTAAATATCAATAAAGTGGGAATTGATATGCCAACTAATTACCGAGAAATACGCGTACTGTGTACCTCTTGTGTCAGATTGAACTTCGAAAGTTTGTTTTGAATACGTTTTCACAACTCAACCTAACCCAAGCATGATACTTATGAGATCTGTTTTTAGTTTAGACGCTATTTGCAGTGCTTAGACCTGTTTAGACATTCAAACTTAAATCGATAGTTTGTGTGTACTCGAGCTAGTATAAATATAAACAAATTAAAGCGAATACTTGAACTGCAAAATATATACCGAGCGATGTTTTATGTTTTTGTTTTGTCTTAACACGTGTGCGGTGTTGTGTGATTTTATCGCTTTCGACTTGACCGACTTCAAGGTGCAACGTTAATGGATAAAGCTTTCACTACTCCACCAATACAATGATACAATATTTATATTTATGTGTGTGTGTTTATATATAAATATATACTTTTGAATACTTTGGAAAGCAATTTAAAAAGTCGGAAAGTTCTTAATGCGATATTGACGTTCGGGAAATTTGACGTGTTTCATCGAGTCCTGTCGATCTGAATTCGGTTCAGATAGTATTTTTGTATCCCGGTAAGTCGGTTAGATGTTCAAATTGAACCTTCCAGGGTTATTTATCTCCGGCCACAGTCTAGTCTAGTACACAGTCTGTGTGGGTCAAACACGAATCAATGCTACGGTCGGGTATTGAGCCACAGGGTGGTCGTGAAAATTCTTTCGAAAAACGTTGAAATTTAATAAACAAAATTCAAGCTTCTATTTGTATAAATGTATTTTTTGAATATATCGAATACAACTTTGTTATTTTTTAATTGATTCAATATGAATATCAAAAAATATTTGCTTCGTAAAGAATATAATATTAGATTTATTTCATACGCAAATATACATTGAAAACATTTTGTTGACCTAGAAAAAAGAGCTAATACTTCAAAACCCCGAAAAATTCTACGAAATAAATAATTAAAAAGGTAGAGCACACCGAACTAGAGCAACCCAGTAAAAATTCATCCGGAATCCCTTCACTTCCTCAACCATTTCCCGCGAGGCGTCCACTGCGAAAAACTACCCTTCGATCCGGACCGAATTTTATTTACACACCAGACAAAGGGCCCGACACTCAACAATATTAATCCGGCCACGACTCGGAAAGCCACTAAAGACCCGAATCCGCGTCCATGATACATATTTGGTCGCGATTTTACGACCACGTTGTAAAAGGGGAGGTCGACGGCCGGTGCACTTTCAGCCCCCGTACCCCGGTTTCAGCCCGTTCCGTCTACCTTTCACAAACAAGCCTACGTTTATGTAATATTATGGAATGTACTTATGAGGGGTGAAGAATCAAAATACACAGACCGAAACTTCGGGCAAATATTCAATATTTATATATCGCTTCGTGTGTGGGTTAGTCGTTAGATGTGTAATTAGCGTGTTTTGATAGTTGTGTAATGCGTAAAAAAAACTTCTGTGATCTCTTATAATTTGATGTATCAAATTTTTAATAGGATATAAATATACCATGGATTGGAAAACTTCATGAAATGTATCGTTTTTAAATGTTTTGATTGGTAGATGAATGAGATAGGCTATAGTTGATATCTTATATTCAAATTAATGATTAGTTTGAAAGCTAAGCGATAAGTGACGCAGTCTGTAGATAAATGAGATAGCGTGTCGTTGATCTGAGATTTGTGGATTTTATGAATTTGATCTCATTAAAAATTATCATTTCGTTACGTAATGGGTAGGCGCAATAAGGCAAAATACGTAATGTGGGTCGCTTATGATGATGATTATGATTATGATGATATTTAAACTGGTTAATGGCTTGAACTCGTTAATTCCTATTGATCGCGAAAGTTAAGCAATATGTAAAGTGGTCGGTAAATATTATATAATATTTTGACTGATTACATACTGTTATTATAAAACCATTTGATATGAGTTAGTTTCCATATTCAACACGTCGAAGATCATCTGCCATCATTACTCACTCTAACGAAATAATAATCCACATAAAAAAATTATATAATCATAAAGAAAATTTTCAGTTACATAATAATAAAAAAATCCAACATTACCTCACTTTCGAATTCCACACTTCCAATACAGAAAACTAGCATCCCCCGCTCAGCGCAAATAAACATCCGCTCACTACTCCCCATAAATTTACACGAGCGCGCATTGCCAGTTTTCATTCTACACCCCTAAAACACTAGAACACAACTCCCACTGCACAGACACAAATAAACGTGTATATATACACGAAGAAAAGCTTTCACAGACGTGTCTATAGAATTATATACGTGAACTATTTCTGTGCGCTGCGCTCTCCGGCAGCTCGCTCCACTGCACCCACAACTCGCACTCCATATACACGTCTAACTCCATTATCTTTGATCGTTGCGGTGTTATTATCGAAAGGGATGCTAGGGCTAACGTATCGCCCATTGCATATCGAATAAATATAAACAATAATGGCTAGCGTAACAGCGGACTGCGCTCTGTTATAATACCCCGACAGTGGTTTTCAAATGAGTATATTGCATCGTTCCGTTCGTGGAAAATAACATTAAAGTTCTTCATGCAATTTAGTACTAATCTTAATTCATTATTAAGTTTGAAACTTTCGAAGACGGCTTAGCATATTTGCGACAGTTAAATTAACGCGCGAATATTAATTTTAATGAACTAACTTGAAAATGTATAAATGTTATCATTTTATTCGAGGTATAAAAACGGGGAATCGGATTAATAAAACCGATTTGGAATGTAGTTTTCCGGCTTTTAATGGGGTGCTTACAACTATTCGAGGTTCTTTCGGGATCTGCGGAACGTAACTTGAAAGCAGCTGGAATATGTGGAATAAGGATTGGCGTTTAAGCGGAGCATTTTCGTCTATGGTTAATATGGCCATAGCGTGCCGCTTTCGAGCCATTGGAGGTTTTTCCTAGAATTACGCGATCGAATTTATGTAAAATTGTCGGCTATTTGTACGATTGATTTGAATATATTAGATTAAAACCTAAAACTCCGGAGGCATATAATGATTTTATCGAAATCGATCAGCAATTTTCGTTTATTTGTGTACCGAGTCGCCCAAAATATGAGAAAACCGAAAATATTTTTCTCAAAAATTATTAATGCTTGACCTAGTTTCTTTTTCGTGCTGTTGTTGAGTGAAAATTTGAGAGTTAAAAAAATAAAAGATGAAAAATATTAACTCGCACAGTCATTCTAGACCATCTGTATGAAATACTTTATTTTTTGTTCGTACAGCGAATAACTAACTTTGTCCTTATCTGACCGCGCTTAATTACATTCGTCCCTGTAAACGAGTCAAAGTAAATAAGTTTCGGAAAATTTCCAAGAAAATCCAACCAGCGCATACAAAAAAAAATCCAACATGTAAGCACAAACATATCGAGTAACTGAAAGCCGGGATTAAGTAAATTCAATTATTTTCAAATGCACCTTGAGACGGTCGGACTGTTATTTATTTTAACCTCACTGGAAATATCATATGTTTCCAACTTTATTTAACATGCACATGAGAGATTTCATTTTATTCGTTTTAAAATCTTGAAACGTTATAAAAATAACACACGAAAAAGAATAGAAATTCAACGAATACTTTCTTTACATATAAAAGGAATAAATGCAATTGCTACCATACACAACACGTACCGAGCGAAAAATTAAATTGGCGATGCGTCTCGAATGCAAATTGGCCTAATTCGAAGCGACTAAAAATGAAAATGGGATCGAACGAAATAAAGCGAGCAACGCTCGCTGAAAATGGAAAGCATTGGCGTCTGCAAAAATGATGTCGGATGAGAGGAACGAAAATAGTACAGCAAAAAAACGAAAAAAAAAAAACTCCGCGGATACAATGAAAAAGAGTGCGGCTTATGCGCGCAAAGAAAATATATCAGTCGCGCGTATAAAACGGGGGGTTGGCGCTGAAAAGGAATAACAAATGGACGACGGTGCTGAAACGAAACCTTCTGCGGGTCTTCCCTACGCACATATACGAGTATATATACTCTTGCACGCATGCCTAAACAATAGAGGAAACTTTGCTAATTCCGCTACACTACCATTGTGCTTGTTTGAATAAATCTGATATGTGAAATGCTGAGAAAGTTCGGCTTGTATGAATTCAGGTTCGTGTTAGTTCTGTCAAATAATTTTCATGACGAGTTTGAGTCTTTTATGTTGATTGTGTTAATTTCTTTGGAAATTGGAGGGTGAGATTTTTTTTGTGTTCGGGTGTGCCAAATCACATTTTTCTCATTCATCGCTTGGCCTTTTCGACCTACTAAGTAAGATGAATAAATTAATATTTTCCAACAGAAAAATTTTCTTTGCGAGAACTTAAAATTTACACGAAATATACGCTCATTGTCATGGAAATATTGTCATATTGACAATATTTTAAAATCTTAAAAAAAATTAAAAAACCAAAATTTCATTTAATCCATTAATATTTTATAATCATTATAAATTACCGTATTGATTGTGAACCTGACAGTTTTCGGCAGCTTTTTATGGCTGTGGATCAGAAACGACCAAAATGTGACTTTTACAAAGAGTTTGGGATCAGTGGGTATATTTTGAAACGGTTTTTAGTGAAATTTTATTGAGAAAATAACTAATAATCAATAATAATTGATCCAGTGGGTCATTTGAGATTTTTAAAAGGGTCAGATAGTTTATTCGCGGGTCATAGGTTGCCTATGCTGGCTGTGATCACGCCATTATAAAACAGCATATTTTTTTAACGTTTTTATAAAATACACGAGAGAAAGCAAAAATAAATATGAAATATTTTATTTTTATGAATAGAAAAAAGTCTTAGTTTAATCAAAAATTCATCAAATTAGTTATGATCCCATAAACTTTTTATCAATTTGAAATTTCAAAATAAATTGAAAAAAAAAAATTTCACTCCAAGTTATCAAGAAAAATTCAAATCTGCTTGCTTAAAAATACAAAATATGTATTAAAAAATACGAAATCAACCTAATTTCCTCAACATAAGCGTATTATATACAAAATATCCGTATGAGAACGGGTAAGGGCGTTTTCGCATGTGTGCGTTACGGATCGGATGTGACTGCGCGGAAAAGGGCCGGGGCGTTCCGATATTTTACAATGAAAAGTCCATAATCGTGTATCGAAAAGGGGATCTTTGCCGAAATCTAATGTATTCTTCTACTAGTATTCCTTTTTTTCATCCCCCATTCGCTGAAGTTGGGCCTGTTATTATTATCTTCGTGTCGTGGGTGTAAAGGTCGCTTTTGGGAATGGCTCGTTGAGTAAGTAGAATGTTGTTTTAACGCCAATTAAATAATGATTTAACAATGTTGAGTGTTTATTATAATGGCAAGGTTTCTCATTGTTTTCATTTAAAATATAATGAATAATTTTTTTCATTATTTTTGATAATATTCTTGTGACGTAATTAAATTTTCAAGAAAAATTATTACCTGAGTAAGAAACACCCAACGTCGCAAAAATTTAAAGCAACCTGTCAAATTTCGTACTTTCTGTAACAATTTCACTAATTAAATTAATTAATTAAGAAAGGTTTGGATTTCTAGAAATAAAATATTAATTTCCAGAAATGTTACATGGAAAGTCCGCAATACCAATACCAATATTTTACCAATGTTTTTATGTTTATTACTGTGAATTTCAAAGGTAACACGAACCCATGCTTAACATCAAGATTGTTTAACGAGAAACCAAGAAAGTGAAATAAAATAATTAACTAATCATAACACGCCACTTAAGGAATCATTTTTTAGATTTCAGTCACCAAGAAAAACTATTCACACGAGCTTGATCGAATAAATTTTAAATTGGCAGCCCTAAGCCAATTTGATATATCTATGTCTCTTTTCATTCCGACATTTTCACAACATATGAAGTTTCATCTATTTCGCTCTAATGAGCGAAATCTCCGTCGAAGGAAGTCGGGCTGCAGACACGTCTAGGAGGAAGCTTTCGAATTGTACAATTTTATGTACTTGCCCTCACATTGCATGCTTCGTGAAAGGTGCAATTTTAACTAACCTGTCTTTTCTACCAAAAAAATACGGCAAAAGTTTTTCGTAAGCTACGACTCTGTGACTTAGAACACTTTTATATTGATTCTGCCGAGAGGGCAGGTTCTTTTTCGAATGCATACGTTTTCATAGGTTTTTCCGAAAGTTTTATTCTAATTATCCACTATTCTTAAATATGATTATTAACTCTAGTCTCTAAAATGAACTAATTGAGTATTGTAATAACCAACCTTAATAATTTATTAATAATTTTTTAAGTATGTCTAAATGAGGTATCAGAAAAACAATGTCGCACAGAATTATATAAAAAAAAAAACAATTATGTTAAAATATTTATTCGAAATCCAACCAATACATATAAAATAAAATAAAAATTCGGGAACACGCCTTATCTTAGATACCCATAAGTTTCCGAACGCGATTGCATATCACGTACGTCGCAGATGGCAAAAATCGGCATTCGAAACCGGGGGACGTTTCCGAGACGAACTACGTGTTTCTCGCGCACGTTGTTATTATTATATCCGACGTACACGATATAATATAATATTCGATTTCGTCCGAAGCACGTTATCTGAAATTTAGAATGTCGATAAAAAACGGACGCTGCGCGGTTTCGCTCGTTTACGTATGCATGAATATTTACGGTGTTGTTGAACTTCGGATGCATTTTTTATCATTCCGTTCGTCGAAAGCTGGAGTGCAATTGAAAATCTGAGATGCGACATTGTCTGCGAGCGAGCTTTTTTCAGATTGAGAGAAATTTTATACGATTTTTTTCGAGGTATAATATTATATGAAATGAGAGCGCTGAAGTGATACGATTCGCATTCGTATCGGAGAATATTTCGTTTGAAATGGTTGCATATTAAATTTTTTTGTGATATTTATGAGCAAAAGAGAGAGATTTGTAAATAATGTAAGGAATCTCATATATAATGTTATACTTTATTCAAATATGTATGTTAATTTATGAATTGTAAAAAAATTGATAAAATGTTTTATTATTGATAAAAAAACTAGATATTTTGCAAAATATAAAAAAATTTAAATTTCATGAAAAAAGTACGCTCCAATTACATTACTTCAAATCAACTCGATTAAAAAAATATTATTGATTAAATATAAAAAAATGCATAAAAAATATTCAAACTAAATATTTTAAACAACACCAATTCGCAAAACCACTTCATCAAAAAGTCGAAACTATCAAAAAGTGATTTATCCCACGACCGATTAACCCTTTTAAACGTTCCACCGAACCCGAACAAAAAGACGTTCGACCGCCGCTACAAAAAAAAAAAATACAAACGACACCCTAAAAAAACCACAAACAAACTCGAAACGAAACCCACCGCACATACCTTTCTTGCAAACCTATTTCTCGAAACAAACCTCGAACTTCAGCTGGAAAACGCCCAGAAAAAGACACCCCGATCCAACAGTCCCGCCCACGCGCCGACCGCCTTTTCCATCCCCGGCACATCCATCCATAAAAAGGCGACAAGTCGATTCGTCATTTCGACAAACGCGAATCGCGATTTTGAATCTGCGCAGATCTCTTGTCCCGAATAATGGCCGTTACGTCGGCGAACAATGAATGGGAGCGTCGCGGTGTGGCAGATACGAGCCTCGGATATTGCAACGGTAAACGTGTTGGCCTGCTTACGTGGACGTGGATGTGCGTTTAATCTATGATTCCATGGACAAAGGTTGGATGTAGTAATAATTTTATGTAATAGGTTGTCGGGTTGTGCGTGCTCGAGGATGAGATGTTATGGTTGGATCGAGGGTCGTTTGTGAATTGAACGATCGAAATGTGATTCGAGTTGTTATGTAAAAATATGATTAAAAGTAGTGAAATTATTTACGTTTTTTAAAAAGTGTTAGTTTCGTGATTTCTGAATATTAATTATGATGAAACATTTACGATGTTCGTTTAGAAATGTAACACGTTTACTAGTTGTTTTTAGTAATAAAAAAAGTGATTCATATTTGACGATATGTAATTTTGTATGCAAAAAATGCATACAATATAAAATAACGTGATTAATGTGTCTCTCGTGAATACTCATACTAACATTTAAAATAAACTAAAAAAACAAATTTAACTCTCCGCGAAATTAATTCGATATCCCCACATGAAACCGTATCGAATTCCTCAAAGGAACAACAAACATTCGACAAAATCCCACCGCACCTAATTAGAATAAAAACTAATTTAACGAAAATTCTGTCATATTGTTTCGATATTCGAATAATAATAAAATATTCATTACTCGAGCACGCGCCCAACAACAAAGCCTCTATCCGCTCCGAGTAAATTTTTGATCCGATGCTGAAAACCGATCAAATTACGTCGAGTTTATTCCTCAGCGAACTCCGCAGACTGAAATAGACCTTTGGCACAAACAGAAACTTTAGAACCGCGGCTCGAAAGTGTAAAACAATATTTCGATTAAGCCACACGTAATGTCATATTGCGATCTTTCTCTTCGCGTTTTACCGGGGAATTTTTCGTTTGTGCCACGAGAGGGAAAAAGTGACGTTTGTGTAATTTGATAATTCGCGTCACATTACGTGGTGGTGATTATTTGTGGAGTACTTTCGTGAAAATGTGTAATGATATTCGCGTTGTCGATCCGTGCACGTGAACATGCGCGATAAAAGGGGGGCAGCGAAATGCTTTCAGTACCGGTAAACACGCATAACATGAACTGAAAAAAACGGAAAAGGATAAAAAATACATACAAACACAAACTCGATTTGTTAAACTAACATGTTCGATATTTTAAAACGTACATAAACTAAAGGTTCGTGCAAGAGTTTTTGCGCGGTTCGAGTTCGATTTTCACTTTAAGTGAAGTTATATCGATTCTGCTTTCATTTTTTATATAATATTTACAGTTACAATATGCGTAATAAGTAATCATAACAGGAGAATTTTGTCCTTTTGGGTGCGTTAATTGTTTATTGACAAATGTGCTTTTTAATATGAACAATAATGCATTATGAGTCCTTAAATTGTTATCCTAAACGTATTTCTCGCATAATAAATGCATTACAGTAAACCCCCCTATAACATCAAGATAAATTTCACATTATAAGAGGTAAAAAAAATTCAATTTTAATTTTTTTTTTGACATTTTTACGTATTAACTGCTTGTTTCAAATGCATTTGAAAAAAATAATGAATTTGAATCCATTTAAACGATATATAAAGGGGACGTTGTAGGTGGGTTTATTGTATATAATATTTCATATCTGGTAATTTTGCATGAACCGTGTTATTTCGAAACTATACATAAAAAATTATTGAACAAAAAGTGGTTTAAAAAAATAAAAACTAAAACCATCTCTTACCAAGTAAATACTTTGAAATAATACATAATCTCAATTATTTACCAACTGCACCAAATATCGATCAACTTATAAAACGATGAGAACCTATATAATACACACATTCCACAATTGAATTAATTACTCAATTTAAAAAAAAAATACATACACGTCTATATTTAATTCAAAACACCGCATTTCCCGCCCTCGCCCACCGCAAGCCTATTACACCATGAAAGTTTCATATTTACAGACACGCGGAGGGTCGACGGGCATGTGGCTTATCCGGCCCATCAGTCGATGGGGCCCCATCGTCGTCGGCTCAACAGATCAATCATGTTCGTGTCGGGACCACTTCAAGGGGCCCGTTTGCATAACAACGTCCGTTATGGAAATGCGCCTAAAAGCGAAGCCGCCCGCTAAATTCGGATTTTGCCGGTCGTTGGCGCATTTTGCAAGAGAGGCGAGTTTTTGTCGAAATGGGGGTTTTGTGAGGATTTTTAATGACTTTGAAATTTTCGGGGAAGTTGTGATTGAAATGGGGTGTTTTTTTTGTTGTTGTGTTATTTTGGTGCTGTTTTTTGTTTTGTATTAGAAAAGTTTAATTTTGATCCATAAATTAATGCTCATTCGAATTAGTTTTATTCACGTTATGAAACAACTTGATTTTCCGTGTGATATTAAAATAGTTTAACGGCGTATTACAATTACGATCGTCTTATAATTAACTTATATAATTAAGCTTGTTAGTATCAAAACGTTAGTATTTCCATCATAATCTAAATTAAATAATAGTGTTTGGGTTCATAAAATTTTATAAATTCGAATTACCTTATTTGCATTAGAAGCACCGGCGATATTGTTTCAAATTAGTCGCGAGTGCGTGTTTAATTAATGCAAATTACACGGTGAGATATTTCACGATTAATTTCGATATTTATCGCAGTTTAAAAAATTTTCAACGGTAGCAATAAATATTCACGGCCGCGCTTAAAATTCTCTACGTGACCGCAATGTGCTATTTACGGTCCGAGAAGAAAATTTCGCATTTTCCACCCCATCGCCTAAGATTGCACACGTCGGAAAATCCATATCGTACAACATACAAATATAACGATTAAAATTAAACACAAATACATATATACAAAAACCATATATACACGTCAAAGCGATGATTGATTTACAATCAGCGCGTCCGTTTCCCATCGTTTATCCATATGCAAAAGGGCAAAAAAATTGCGTGCGGAAACCTTCGTCCACACGTCGGATTTTCACACATAGACAAATAAAAACATGTCAACACTCACCTCGTTGGAAATGTGAACAGAGGGTAGTGGTAACCAGTGATATCCGATGGCTCGATCCCAGATCATACCCTTGTTCCAAACTTCGACCAAAAGGCCAGCTGTTACGTCATTCGTCTCGCTACGGAACAATAAATTAAATATTAGTTTTGGCAAGTGCATGTCACGCAACTGTCGCTGAAATCCACGCAAATCACACTAGCATTCACAGCACGTACAGTTTTATATACACACACTCTCGATATATTATGTTGAAAAAAAAACAAAAGCGTACCCAGAGAAACAGCCAGGAATATTTCGCGAATTAAACGAGGAGACGCAAAGCGAACGACTACGTGAGCGATCACCAAAGCTTCTCAAAAACAAGTCGTGATCCAAATAAAATATGTCATTTTGTGCGAGATCCTGTGATGATTTTTTTTCGAAAAAACTGTTGAAAATTTTCACATTTTGTTGGAGCAGAGAGGTCAGATTGTCGACGATCGAAAAATTGCGCGCGAAAAACTATAGAAAGTTTCGATGAAGTTTTCGTGCGTTATTTTTAGTTATTCGTTTTTAATTTTTTTGCTTCGGGAATTTATTTGTCGTTGAGTTTTCAATCATTTTCGCAAAGGCGAAACGCTATCAAAAGCTCGGAAAAATCGCGGGAAATTGCGCTTTTTTGTAGTACAGACGGGTGCTATTCAGCTCACAAACTTGTTGATCGCAGTCGCCACTTCAGCATATTTTCCTTTTTTATTTGCAAAATACTTTTTTTTCCATTTTCATATTGTTATTATTGTTGTTTTATTCAAACCAAATATTTGAAATAAGAGTTCGGTTTGTTTTTCAACGCCAAATGGAAATAATTTGATCCAGAACGTGCGAAGGCTCGTGTTTTATATAAATCGCATCACAGATAAATGAAATGAGTGTTTACAAAATTTTATCGGTTTTCTCTTACATTCTAAAATGAAATAATTTTCATTTCGTGGATATAAATAATGCTTTTTTTACCGCTCGATATATAAATTTTCTTAAAATTTATGGAAATTACAATATTTGAAAACAATTATTGACGGGTCACCCTAAAGTAAATAAAATTCTTCGACATTTTCAACGTTATCGAAAACCTCAACGAAACAACAGTCTACATTATAATTACGTGCTCCAACCTACACCAAACTACACCTTCTACGATTCAACGAACGTTAAGCCAGGCGCCCACAGGCGATTAGTCGCGGCGCGATTTATAATGGAACACATTGTTTTAGGTTGAAGTGCGCCCATAT
>JAOXNN020000055.1:607296-634405 GCA_028571205.2 Hydropsyche betteni | reverse complement strand
GTGAGTATCTGCAAAAAAAAAGTATTATCAGTATTTAAGAAGTAATCGATACATTTACATTTACATAAAAACAGAAATACATTTTACCTATTTTCGAAGATCATGCCTTCTTGTACAGCTTGGTGGATCTTTTCTAATTCTTCAATATGTGGTTTGTAAGCATATACACCATGTTCATATTCTTTAAGTCGGTGCAATTGATCTTCAAGTGATCCCTATAAATAGATAGTTTCATTAAAATTTGTAAAATATTTAAATCTCGAATCAAAGTTAATGATTATAAATAAATAATTACTTGGAGTCCCATGCCAATGGCTGTAACAGCATCCATTTGCCTTTCAATCCATGGACCAACAGCATTAGCCTTTTCAGCAAACTGTCTGCGCAACATTTCATTATTTTGTTGTTTTCTCAATTCAGCGGCAAGGGTGGAATCACGTTGTGGCACTAATTGTCTGACATCAGCCCATTTCTTGGTCAAATCCTAAAATATTTCATGAGTTAAATTTCTATATTCTCAAAACATAATTATAAGCAAATTGGGAATATGAAACTTAAACTAACGTTAGCTGTAAGAGTTGTGTAAGGATTCTCCAAGCCACCAGGAATTTGGTGTTGTTTTACAATCGACTCAACGTCACGGACTAGGTTGACAATGGATTGGTATTCTTTGTCAGCTTCACCCAAGGTAGCTTTGAAGCGAGAGTGAGCATCCATCAAAGTGGTGATTTCTTCCATTGTGTGAACGATGAACATATCAACGAGATCCTCTCGGGTGCCATCCAACCTAAAACACATTTTTCATCAATAACCCAGTCAACATAATGACAAATATCATCTATAAATATTTAACATACCAATTGTTAAATGGAGCGGCACGCTTAGCGAATTCAAGATGCAAGATATCGATCTTTTCGAGGATGCGTTCAGCTTCATCCAAAGCAGCACGGCGACGTTGAGTAAGAGCACCAAGGCGGTCCCATTGTTCGCAAATACGTTGGCAGCGTGCGTTAACACTGGCGGAATCATGATATTCCAAAGTGCTAAAAAAAAATTTAGAATAAATATTATGTTAACTGTTATTTTGTAAAAACTGTTTTTATAGAAAATTACACACTTAAGTTCTTGGGCGATGGCTGCAATTTGTTCGACACGATCTTGGTGGGCAGCAAGATCGGATTCAAAGGCTTCATGCTTCTTTTTCAAAGCTTTAACCTCATTCAACCGACACTGTCTGAAATCTTGGGATTGAAGCATGTCTTCTTTGCCTATAAGATAAATTATTGTTTATAGTCACTATATTACATAACAAAAAAATAGTACACAATTAGTTTATATTCAAACCTCGTGTCCAATCTTCATGGATATCAGCCTTATGCTTGAATTTCTGGGCCAAATGTTCAAGACGTTCTAACCTCATCATTTCACTGAGAAGCCACTCTTCAAATGCTTTTTCAGCTACTTCAAGACCCTTCCATGCTCCAGCAATGTCCTTAAAATTATAAAAATATTTATTGATAAATTATTCTATTTCGATAACAAAATGATAAGCAAGAAACAAATAAAATATTTACCGAGACCATCTTGCCTTCAGTTGGCATATACGCTGGGCGATTGCTCAAACGCAATTTAGTTTGTAAGGTGTTGAAGTTAGTTTCCAATTTGGCTTTTTGTTCAACACGTGGTGGTTTGTGTTTACGCCTATACATAATAAAATATCATTTTAAAAAAAGAACAGGTAAATAATAATGTTATTTGTATACAAACAAATATAATTTTACCTGTAAGTACGATAGTCCTCAAGTTTCTTCTGACAACTTGCTAATGAATTGTCTGTTTGTCTGCTTGCTAACCAAGGCATGGTACGCCTGATCCATTCAAGCAGCTGAAAGTACGTATTTAACAATTTATAGACTGCACAATAAATGCTTGTTTTATAAAAAACATATAAAATAAATAACATACATCACTAGCAAGACGCTCATATTCCTCCATAAGGCGTTCATTTTCTTGGTTGACCTTAAGCACCTTGCAAATGCGGTTGGCAGCAGTCTCAGCCTAAATTAAAAATTTTGATTAAATTCAATTATTCTAATCTTATTGCTATTTGTAATATAAGAAAATTAGTTAATTTATAAAAAAAACAACATAAATGTGATAAAACGGAAAAACTTGTTAGTGAGGTTATACAAACCTTTTGGGCTCCAGAAAAACAGTGATAGTAGGATGATACATATGTCATTACGGCTCTCTCATCAGGCATAGCAGTGTTCTGTAAGTCTGTCAATAACAAAAAGCAAATGCAAGCATGCTTTTAGTGAGAGCATAGATACCATTTTTTTTTCATAAATTTGTAATTCAACAATTGAGAAAAAAATATCAGGAATTAAATAAGTTGAATTTCAATGGCTGAAAAACAATTAGTAAAACATCGAAAATACGTGACATATACACATTGGGGAAACAAATTTTTATACAAAACATAAATTTGTTAGTTTAAATTGGAAAAGGTGAAAAAAATCGAATGTTTTCTTTAAAATGTACAAAATCACATGTTGAAACAAATTTAAGCATTTAGTATTCATCAAGCAGGTTTGTTGACTTTCAAATATAATAAAACAAGAAAGAGTCAAATATCACATAGTGGTGTCAAGAAAAAAATGAATAATTATGTGAATCATAATGAGCTTTGTAACAATGATTGTATGACTCTTTCTTAAATATTTTATAAGATAACGGTTCAGAAAACATAAAAAGGAGAAAAATGGGAAATCATGCCAAAATTCAGCATGTATTCTTTGTTATCCACTCAAAAACCACATGTCTCTTAACCTGTTGAGCACCCTGGAAGGCATGATAGTAGCATGACACATAGGTCATGATAGCACGTTCATCGGGCTTGGGAGTGTTTATCAAGTCTGCAAAGTTCATTCAATTTACGCTTTTACAAATATCATTTCATTTTTTATACATATGTACTTAGATTATTAAAATAAATTTGAAAATGATTTTAAGATATTGAAATACACCAGGTGTATTAATTCAAAATGCTTTGCTGCAATTATACAATCCAAAACACTGTAAAATTTTTAAAAGTGCAAAATTAACAAAATAAGGTAAGTTATAAGATTGAATTACATAGTATTTTTAAAAAATTCGAAAATTCAACATTTCTTGTACATCTAAGTATTTACGGTGTTAAATATCCAAAATTTATTATTTTTACCGTCTGGGTCCAACATTCTTGGGATGTCAAGGTATTTCTCAGCGACATCGAACGCGGTGTTGAGATTTTCCAAAGGGTTGTCCTTAGAAAGTTTACTGTAATCGATCAAGTCGGGTCTATGACGATGAATAAGGGCACAGAATGCCAAACCATCCTTGAACGACAAGTGGAAGTTTTGTACGTTGACATTCTTGTACGGGGCTGTCTTACGTTGGCACCACAACAGTAAACCTTCCTATGAATTATAATAAAATCAAAGCATTAAGATATATGTACATAACTCAATATAAAACATGAATTAAATTTAACGATTATTACCTTGGCAGTCATTTCTTCCACAGAAATATCTTGGATGGCGAATCTAAGAATGATCGTCCAGATCATACCCAAAGTCATTTTAAGATTTCCATCCACGATTTCTTCTGCTCCAATGGAGACGAGTTTCACTCCTGAAAACACAAAATTACAATAATAAATAAACAAAATATTCGACCGTTATTTACAGACTAGATATTCCAATATTCATTCTTCCCTCTTTAGAAACGCGTCTACTAAAAGGGGAACAGACCTGAAGTCAACCACTTCATCGACCCCTCACAACGACCACGAGGGGACCATTTGCAAACATTCAAAGCGTCACAAAGACCGAAAGCATACCTTTGGACGCGATGTAATCAAGAGCCTTGTTGACATTTGCGATCTTGTGGAAGCGCATCTTGCCACGATCGGGCTTCGGCAAAGTCTCCCCGGAGATGACCTCCAGCAGGAGCATGAGCTTCAGCCCATTGCGGAAGTCGTCTTCGATGTTTTCGATCGCCGTCCCGGCCTTACGGAGATGGCTGTTACACCAAGCAGTAAAAGTCTGAAAAACGAAGATTAACAATATCAGTTATTATGTCTGATCTGATCGCAAAGTGGTCAGCGAGGGTGCAGTCTGCTTGTCTTTAACTTGTCTATCCGATTTAGAAAACAGCGACTACAAATCTTAGCACATAGATATGCGTATCGTTGATCCGAGAGCCTCCTCCGTTGGCATGGATGGATTGGCTCTTATGGTACATGTCCCTTACCGAAATACAACTTAGGCTAGCGCGGTAAGGTATATCCTAGACTGCCGCATTTGTCTGGCAAGGTCTTTTCCTGCAGTGGATAACTAAAGGCTGCTAATGATGACGATGTCTGATCAAAACGAGAATCACAAGAAGACCATTGACTAATAGACAGATCGTAAATTAATTTCGAGTGCGTGAATCTGGAGACAGTGTCGCAAAATTAACCGGGGTCAATAAAAGCGTATCGAGTTGTTTATCTGCCGTTCAATCATCTCCAATGAGCCGAGCGCGAATTACCATAACGGCCGTTTGGTCCTTGATTGTGTCGTCGGTCTCAATAAACATCATAGGCGAATTTGCATAGAGCGTGTACTGGCGAGTAAACAAATTATTATAACGTCCGTGGCGATATGAGAGGTGTATCAGAATTTGAATGTGTAATTTACGCGATTTGCAAATGTGAATTAATTCGCGTTTTTTCGTATTCGACATTAGCTACGATGGAATGTTGCGGTTTCGAAGCAAAACTTCGTAGGCGGATGCAATTTTGAGATAATGGAACTGAATATTTTATGGTTCTCGATTGCATTCCGTGATGTAGAAATATAAGTTAACATTAGTGTTTGCGACGGTTATCGTTAGTAAAAGATTGAATTGAAAAATTTTCAACTGTACATTTCAAAAAGTACAAAATAACAAATCATCGATTAAAAACACGTTCTGTATATGAATTATTGTAATTAGGCATATTGCGGAAATACGAAATACACGGCACGATATCGAACCGTTACCATTACAAAATATCATTCGTGGCTTGCGAAACGAAAGTGCAAGTGTAAAATAAACAAAACTGACATTTACATAAAACAACTTCTCAGTTCACCGAGTCCGATCCACTGACCCATTTTATATTTTGAACTTTACGATAGTGCACAACAATAGAGCGTTAAAAACGTTATATATCAGATGCAATAATAGTTTTAATTTTGACTCGGCACCGTCACGCTTTCTTCAATGTGTTGATGTAATGAAAATGAACGCATAATATTCGTCATGTCACAATTTTTAGTTTTATTCATGAGGTCCGTATGAGTCGTCTTTTTCGAAAGTCGACGCACAGTTTTCGTGCCTTTAATTTAATGAGTAATAAACTTTGTCTCGTATCCGTATTTAAAAACATTAACTGTAATAATTCGAAACGGTGTGACTAATTGGCGTAGTTGGAAATTTTATGTATTGCGCAAAACGTAGAAATTAATTTGTTTTCTCGCTAATTATGATAATTTTACCGAATTTTCCGAGCGTTAACCGTCAAATTCCGCATAACAAGAAAAAACCACGTACAAACAAACCGCCCGTTGTGTTCGTTATGCGTCAATGTTTACCTACGTTTAAAATTGGCGTTCGAAACCCGATAAAATTGCTAGAAGATACTGCAACGATGATTCATCGAACGTTTTCGTTCGAACGGAAAAGGAAAAATCGCACTTTTTTGCGCAAAAACAAACTTCATCGTCCGGTCTGTTGCGGTCTAGCTTACACATCGACTTTTTAAAGTCATCGTCGTTGAAACGAACGAATTCGAATCCGAATATACACGATTCAATTTTCGATTGAGCCGTGTCCAAGTTTGACGGTTATCTTTTCGTTAACGAAATTTTTATTTTTATAACGATACCGATTACTGTCGGAAGTGTCACTTGGGAAACCCTCATAGTGCTATTACGGCCAATTTATTATATACCCCTACTTGGATGCGGGTTAAATATCAACACGTAAAAACACTCTTGGGTCAAAGTGGTTTTTTTTATGTATAAAAATTCGGGCGTGTATACGCGATGCTATGAATATCTGAAACTCGATATAACTCCACATATGAGTACTTAAAATGGATTATGGGTGAAGTTTTTACTCGAAACCTTACGATTCGATTTAAAATTCGTGAATTTTGTAAGTTATAAAAATATATTATTTAATGTAGTTATTATTTAAATTTAAATATTTGAAAGAATGAATATTTATGATTTTTTATTATATTTAATTTTCATAATTTTTTTATATTATAATTATTGCCGAGTGTGTGAAGTTGTTTCTTAAACGTTACAAAATTCGTTATAAATATAAAATGAACAAACTTTTAAACCATAACCACTTTCAACTTTACTTTACCACTTTAAACTTTCAAACCATAAAGAAACCTTCACAAACAAACGACCATAAGGATTCCCCCAAAATACAAATTCAATAAGGGTAAGATTTAACTGTACATTAAAAATGTATAGATTGTGCCTTAAAACGAATTGCTTGTGAATTACGATGTACATTATTTCTGATGCATTAAAAAATCTCGTATTGAGCATTATTTTATTCATAATGTGTAACAAATCGAGCATTAAAAATATATGAAACTAGCTGAACCCGGAATACGTTGTCGATGTCCAGCTTGATATGATTCTATGAATTGCGTAATCAATACAACTAAATTCAACAAACGACAGATCTTCGACTCTTCGTACCGATTTTTTTTCATCTTAAATTAGCGGCAGATCAAGTTGTAAAATGGTTTTAATGATACAAAAACCTTCTCGACGAAAAAAAAAACATAAACAAGCCAATTTTCATAGTGATCGGTCGAACGGTGTTCGAGTGAAACGTTCTCAAATATATATAGATGTGCAATAGAATGAACAGTTTAGATGACAGATAGGTGGCTAGCGTAAAGTTAATCCCTACAGGCAATACTTTTTCTAATTCTCGCGCAAAATACACACATCATTTTTCTTAATACACGTATAAATTGTTCCCATTCAATAACACCTATCCGATTTCATCACACAAAACAAACTCATCCATTCTCCGGCCCATCCCCAGCCGCACCATCCCAGATCTATTTCCGAAAATTTCATAACCACAACACGACAACACCGACATCCACAAGCCATCGGCGTCGAACTTCCGCGAGTCGGCGATCGTCTCTCCAGCCTAAAGGTCTGACCACTGAAATAGTCCCGGGACCGACCACTAAAAATACATATCCGTCGCGTCTAGTAAACAACACATGCGTTCTCTGGAAGATGGACGAGAGCCCTCGTGCATAATTTGCCTCAATTAGCGACGTGGTCAACAACCCACGCGCGCGCCCAGATGCACTCGCGCGGTGCACATGCGCGAATCCAGATTGCGGTTAAGTCGGGGCCGAAATGGAAGAACGGGTTCATTGAAGAGGTCTGAATGCGCGGTGCGAAGACGGAGGTTCGACCGATGGAGCTTTTCGAGGGATTAACTAGTGATAGACCCGATGTTTATAACATCGGCTGTGAATGCAAGGTTTGAAGTCGAAACGTCGTACCCGATTTTAATATTTAATTATCAAAATAGTTCATTTGTTATTGTCACCATTACGAATACGTACATATAGGCAAAGCCAGTAGTTAGTAGGTAATGCGCATCATTAACTGTATACTCATAAAGACCGTTTTAGAATATTTATATCTTTTAGTCGCGAGCGTTATTCGAACACACAGAAATCCGTGATTATATATATAGGAGATAGATCGCGGGAGTAATAAATCTTTCGTCGTTTTTTGCTATTTAAATTCTTTGGTTGGGTCGAGTGTAGTGTCCCACTGAAAATACATAATAATTTAAGTTGTTACAGTTTGAAGAAACCGTTTCCAGGCCGTAGATTTGCAACGATAACAACTAGAACAATACTAGAACGACACCGTTTATTAACGGCATGGTCTAAAAACACGTCGATATATTATAGTTCAAAATAATGCGAATCGTAATTTTGTGAATTTGCAGCTGACCTTACAGTTGATCGGTCACGGATAATATTCACATTTATGAGAATGCATTGATGAGGAAATTCACGAAATTAGCCGATTTATGATCTGTTTCTTAATATAAATGTGTTTCGTTTGAACGTGGTACTTTTGTTTGGATTATGCCTTTTCATTTATCTTGTATTGACGATGAAAATCACTTTTTTGTATTCAGTTAAAAATTGTATTTTGCAGTTAGTAAGATAGATCGTATTCTATTATATATGAATTGAAAAAAAAATACGAAGAACTCGTCAATTGAAAGTTGCACAAGTGGATTTTCGTATCATTTTTTTCTATCCAATCAAGCGTTGTATGTCTCAATAAAGCAAACCATATTCTATACACAATAAATTGCGAGGATGAAAGTTGCCGATGATGAAAATAATCTTTTCTTTTCTATGTATAGTATCTCAATAAGACAGACAGTATTTTATATCGATAAAAAAGTACAAAGGACTCATCAAATGAAAGTTGCTGTAAATTGCATTGAAGAAAATAATCTTTTTCCGTCTTACATTTTATATATTGTATATTTCAATAAAACAGAACGTATTCTATAATATACGTACGAAACCTATCGCATCTCGCACCGACGAAAATAAACCGATCCGACATCGAATTGCATCTCGACGACAAAGACCTCATTCTAACGCCGAAAACGAATAATCGCATCAACTTGGCATTTCGCACTCAAACGAAACCATACCAACCAACCACCATCCTCACGCACTCTCCGACGTCATCGTCGCGCTAAACCGCTTCCAGAAGACCTCCCGATCAATCGTCGCGCATTGCACAAATTGGCAAACCCTCAGAATGCATCGGGACACCGCTGTTGTCGAGAGGAATCCGCGGGGTTTCATAAGTCTCGAGAATGATTCATATTGGCGGGGAGCGACGCCCACGACGACCGGCGCCGTCACAGCCAAACAGAAATAGACGCCGGGCACCGGGACGCCTCTATACACAAAATTGGGTCGACATCGAAACCGACGAGTTCGCTGCACCCGGACAGCTGCTGGTGCCGATGCTGCTTCGGATGCTGCTTCGGATGCCGCTTTTATTGATGGCGGATGGGCGAGAGTGTGCGCGCGTCTGTGGGCGGGACGAGGCGCGGGGAGAGCTTTGAGCTTTGGTCGGTGGATGTTTTGGTTGGTGGGCTGCGTGGGGTTTTCGGTGTGGATGTGCGATATGGTGGATTCGGTGTGGATGTGCGATGTGGTGGATTTGGTGAGTCGATTCGGAGATGGCGAGACGAGGTCGGGTGTGAAATCGGCGCCGTTGATGTAAATGGGAAATGAGTGCTTGGTCGTTTTCGTGTTGTTGTAATCGTACGTAGAAATAGAAAAATGACAATTGTGGTTTTCCATTGTGAAAATATTAGGTGGCAATTAGTAAAAGGCAGAATTTATAGAGTCGCTAAATTATATTCGGGAGATATAGACGTGTTTACTTTCACTTTTAGAAAAACTGAACGTGGGGGTTGGTTGGGCAAAGCAGCATTTCTGTCAGTAGGACTAAATGCATTTATTTAATGCCACATGTTTCGGTCAGTAAAAGCAGTGCTCCGCAACCTTTTCTCATCTACAGCACACCAAAATTCTTGTTAGAATTCTGCGGCATACCAAAAGCTAAAATATATAGGTAGTGGAAAATTTTCGTGACCCCGTGATTTCGTGCAATCTACAAAAACCAATGATGTAAGTTTGCTATAAAAGTAGTACATGAAAGTTTAATCCCCCCCAGAGACAACAAGGAAGACAGAACAAAAATTTTTTTCAAATGATTTATATCAATCAAACTGTATCACCATAAAATTAACAATTTACTTATTTTCTTCGGTTCATTTTTTAATTTTTTATACTATATTTTGAAAAATAGACAATATTATGAAAAATTATAAAATGTCAAATACATTGAATTCAACCACGGCACACCTGTATCCAGCTCACGACACACCGGTTGCGAAGCACTGAGTTAAAGGACTGAATGCATTTGTTACTGAACGCATTGATAGGTAGTGCTGAATGTATCTTATTCGATCAGGATTGAGGTTGTTTTATAGTTGTCGCTATATTGACATATTGCAGGACAGTGGAGGTTTGTGAAAATTTGTAGTGGAGCAGCAATGAAAATGAAAATAGTACTATGTTATAATGTACAAAATACGAAAACGTCATCATCAATAAATACAAGAACCAAAATATGTATTGCATTTATCTATACGAGACGAATATAGGGATTAAAAAAACAAAACATATACTTTATATAGGGAGGGCTGCAGCCCCACAGCCCTTTAGCACGAGTCGCCACTAGTGCAGGGTGATAGAATAGTGGTCCCCAAGTGCACTCACATAAATACTGTTTTTGAGCTAATTGTCACCTTTACCAAATATTCTATTGTAAAAGACGTATATAATTTAATTATATGATTTACGTTCGATTGTAAAATGGAAAATCTTTATCATTTTGATCATAAAAATTGATAAAGAAATATTTATTGGTAGAATTAAAATGACAGTGATAATTACAAGATAAAATTATATTTAAAATATTTATCTTGTTACAAAATAAGATTAATAAATTTAGCAAAAATTCTAAAATTGACAAAAATTGGAATTCCATTCAGATACAAATATTAAACGAATTTTGAAAAAATATAAGATATTTTGCAAACGATCGTAAAAAGCTATTTATATCTAACTGATAAGAATAGTTGTATATGTTGATCCTTTGATCTATTCGTAAATATATGACGCATATACAATAAATTTAGCGGAAAAAAATCATAAATAAGAAAATTGAAAAGTTCGCTTGGCAAAAATCCGCTATTTAAGAGCCATAAAATTAAATTCAAATTGAGTGGACGTCCGAATATCAAAATAACCGAGCGGCAAAAAATATTTGTTCTCGGTTAAAACCCAGTAGCTGCAATTAATTTATTGATGTTATCGCCACGAGAAATCATTGTTCCGTAATGTGAGTGGGAAACAAATGACACTAGTGAATTACAAGTGATGTTTCTTACGATTTTATTTTTCGATAGCAATAAACAGCTGAATTTTATTAAATGATTATGAAAAAAAAACATGAAACGCTACTGCTGAAAACATTAAAGATGCCGCATTTATTTTAGTTCTATTTTTTGTAAAGAAATTTAATTCAAAAGAGTTTGTAATAAGAGAAGACATAATGATGTCGATCGTTAACTTGTAATGCTACACATCACGCAAACGACAGGTGAGAATATTGTGAATGGGTTAAATATAAACGGCGATATTAAAATAAATGATGCTGCTAAACATATAGACATGTTATATGCAAAAATATAAAAAAATAACACTATGAATTCTTATCTCCTGATATTTGTACAAAACGGCAAACATCGAGACAAAGTAAAGACAAAACGATAACGATCTCATAAGCAAATTTCAATTTCTAAATACCCAGACGACTCACACTTTCGGAAAACAAAAAAAAATCAAAAATATACAAAGGGCAAATTCCAAAGATACCTGAGCGCCGAACAGGTGTTTGCTTTTTGAAACGGAACATTTTCACGTCCTGTCAAATCATTTCAATGCACGAACGTTCTGAATCTTGGCATATTCCGATCGTAAACATCTAGCACCGAAAGAGCTCATTTTTTACGAATATAAAACACGCATGATAATATAATATATTGAAGAGAAACCGATGAAATGGGTCGCACGGGGGCGACGTTTTCAACACTTCGCGACAGCGTGTAAAATTAGCACCGCTCGTTGATGAAAATCATTTTGTTTATCGCACCGTCGAAATTTCATTCGGGTGACAGTGACCCAGTTCGGTCCGAGAATGCAGTTGACAAAAAATATATATAATATAATAAATAATAAATAAATCTGAATAAAAATCGCGGCAAATGGAACTGAAGCGTAGCTGGCAGACGTGGGCGCAACTTAATTTTTCATAATCATCACGACTGGTCTAGAAAACGAAGAGTGTTTAGCATACCTGTTCCGAGATATTTATATTATAACGAAGACCTACCTTACACTTATCAATATTCGTGACGAACAAGTTCCGAAGCGACCGCGGAATGCAAAATAAACATGCCGATATATAAATCGCGATATTTTCACAAGCGTACGAACAATGAGGCAGGAAACGAGTGTCGTACACACATGTGGGACGGTGGACATGGAAAAAAACTGTATCCATTTAATTATAGCCGACATTATCGTTCGGCAAAAACCTAATATCTAGATCTGTTAATTAACCGATTTTGAATGGAAAAAATGAACGAACAGAAAAATAATGGTTGAAATCGTAGCGCAAGGTTGTCTATTCAAAGCAAAAAGATAAATTGAGAGTAAAAGTAATCGTATTGTGGACCGTTACTCGAATGCAACCAGAACTAATCGACTCTTTTTACACTTCGCATACTTGTCGATTCGAATTCAAAAACATGCAAAACGAACGAGGTCAGCTTCGTATGAATGAACGTTATCGACCATCACACGTTCTTAAACAAACGAAATTTTATCAGAATATTGGAAAAAAGATAAAAATTACAATCAATATAAATATTATTATTCGTACCGATCACGCCCAGTTATGTCAATCTTAATAAATTGATCGTTGCACATTTTGAAGGTTAACAATTGAAAAACATTCGGAGAATGTATACAATCAATTATAAATGAATTAGCTGGGATCGTATTACTGCGGGTCAATCCCAAAATTCTGACCAAGCGGGTTACCTGGACCGTATTTTGGATACCCAATAACACCTTTTCGTCTGACGTATCTTCAGGTACAAGGACGACCCGAAAACGGTGTGTACGTGTACGTTTGAAGTGTGAAAAAAATCACAATGGCGATACACAAAACTATGATGCGTGCGAGGGACGAATGTCAATTGAATACCGAAAAGACGTGATAAATATTCAAATGGATAAACTGGTGAACCAAGGACGTCACATTCCACTATGGACTATGAAAACGTTAACCCAGTGTCGATTTGAATTCCGATAAGGATCGACATAGGAAACCGCTACTTTTGTGTTCGGCTTCGAACATAATATCGAACAGCATTACTCCTGTTACACTCCTCATGGTATGAGGTCTTTGTGTACTTTCATAAAAATCGGTGGCAGATGTTGCCAATCTGGTGAGTGCTTTGTTATCTACGGTCACGTCAAATGAGGATGCCGTGAACTCCCAAAGGTGTATACATTTCTCGGGAGTAATCGAGATGTCGAACAATGGCGTATTGTTAGTTGAGTAAAACACTAACAGTAAGACACGTTCATATCTCACAGTTCACAATTAAATAATTAGCTTTGTTATTAATTCATCCAATAAAAAATGTGGTAAAACACTTAGCGTCCCACTGCGCAAAACGAGCTAGTACTTAATTGCGTTAATTGAACAAAGCTACATTATCATAATTCGATATGAATTTAACACGCAATCCAAATAAAACGCATGAAGGCAACAATTTAGTTCCAAAATTACGATAAAATCATATCGAGTTAATTTACGATATTTGGATTAAGTTAGCCAGCTGCACCAGCAACAGCTGCGGAACACGTTTAGCACACTTTCAATTTCTAGAACTTGCTAGCACCGGAAGACTTGGAAACAACCGGAAGGTCAGAGCAAAAGAATGTGGGTCATCGTTCACTAATTACTTTCAACAGATTACTAATATTCATTATTCGACGAAAACAGTAGCTCGTTTACGAATTGTTACTCGATAGCACCGTCATTAGAATGAAAACGGCAGTCATAAGCGACGAAATATATATATTTTTTTTAAAATATGGCATATGGTAATGGCAAATATTTACATAAACGGATGTATTATGTTGTATAGAACAAACATTTTTATGTTTACGATGAATCATAATGTAAAAAATTGTAAAGTGTAGGAAAATTGGTAAAGACAATAAAACGGATGAAAAGGCAAAAATAATAAAAAAAAAAAAAATGAAATCAATTTGATTTAAGGATGTGAAATCGAAAAGAAGAATTAAGAAAACTGAATGCATCTCTAATAAATTTCTAAAACAAAAAAAATCAATCAGTCGATTTGTTACGGGTAATTGAAACCAACAATCAACTAATCAATTTCTCTTTCATGTATCGACATACGTTTTCGGAGAATCTGACGTGCTGCTTTTACATTTCCGTTCAAAAATATACACAACAAATTTCTCTAACATTTCTAATCCCGCAATTAGAATTATATATACGATTAGACCATAAACATCCAACATTCAAACGATCCAACGCAAAGGTCACGCGACGACCTTTATAACAATCTTTACAGCGCATAAAATTCGACCATCGGCAATAAAACAGATGCAATAAAACAGATGCAATTAGCGACGCGAATTCTCCTGCTCCAACTGATGTACGTCCGATTTCACAATAAGACATCTATTTAGAGAGGATTTTGGATCTTGGACAAGGTCGGCATGCAGAATTCGCGTTATGTAACTGGAATTTTCGTTACAAAAAGCGAACTTTGCATATTATCCGAGGTGTGGTACAGTTTTACACTACGCCCACGCACCCGGTGCAGTCGGGCTCGCGAAACGACACACGCCGACTGGCAAACGTTCAAATCTCATAGATTACCAAAGAACAAAAAAAATAGGAGATTAAAAATACGGACGGACGGAAAAAAATGTTTGTGTAAACAATTCACGGCTAAAATTTAACCGGGCATGACCGCAAGTCGAATTACAAACGGACAATTTTAACTTGGCGGATTCTAAAACCGTACTGGTAAATAATTGCATGTTTATCTCTTTTCGGTTATGTAAAAGTCTAATGGTTCAGTTTCACAATGGCGAATTTTTGTTTTGAGATATTTTGCGCTCGAATGACGTATACTTTCTTGATACTTTTCATTGTTGGTAATAAAAGAACATTGTATTTATTTAAGTCACGTATTTCTAAGCCATTGTGGTAAACTAACTGTAAAAAAACATTGATTGAAATTTTAGACCGAATTCATTTCTTCAAATACATACAACATAACCGATTTTTTCAAATATTACCAAACAAAAATTAATTAAATTTATCGAAAATACAATCTAAATATTTGTTTTTAATCTAAATTCCAGTCAAAACAAAAACATCGTTATGTATTATATAAAAATCTATAAATCTAGTTACGACACAGAACGAACCCGATATCCATCTACATATTTTTAACTTGGTAGAATTTCATCACGAAAACGAACACTATCAAACGAAAAATTTCCGATCCACAACCGAACGACCGAAAAATCAATATTTTTCCGCGAACCAATTGCACAATCGCAAGGCCGCAACAACAGTCCGATTACCGAACCGCAAATCCGTCAAAGCCGACCGACGAACAATGGCGTTTCGCGACATTGAAAACCCCTCGAAAGACACACCACGCCCGTACATGGCATGGAAGGAGGATCTTTCAAGAGTACTCGCTCACAACCGGTTGTACCGCCTATAAAAATCCTGGACCCTGCAGACGAAGTGCCCTAACCTAGAATACATTAAAGCGGCACAGACTAGACACGAGATGATGGTCAAGCAGACAATGTCGCGTGTCTCGACGGATAGAGAGAAAATGTCGCAAGTGTGCCGACAAGAACCTTTGTTGCGACAGTGAACCAGTTGCGAAGATCAGGTCTATTCGGGGACGACGTGTGCAATGCGGCAACGGGGACTCGGTACGTATGTACAGTCTGATGCACGTAAGCTTAATTATTTACTTATATAAATTTATGCTGAAGTGGGTGGGTGGGTGGTTGAAGCGCGGGCTAATGCCAAGTTGTCGTGTTTGACATGTGTGCCAATGGGACGACGGATGACCGGAAAATTTTCGACAGAAAAACTGTGGAAAAGCGACCGTCGTGTCGGATGGATGATGTCAACAAACGTGGTCTTCGATCTTGTTATAGATATATCGAATACGTGTCTCGAATAGATTCTGTAATACTAACGAGAGGTCGTCGGATGCTTTGATGTGTTGCTGGTTGTTTGTATTATAGAACGGGGTACATTTTCAAAGTGATGTTTTTATATGCCATTATAATAGTTCGCTATATTGAAAATTCTATTTTTATTAGTATTCTTAAAAATATATTATGAAAGTTTTATACAAATATTTCTTTGGAATTCAGTTTTGATATACAGGCGTAATATTTAGAAATAATTACCAGCAAAATTTACATTAAAAAAACATTCCGTATTAATAGTGTGCTAGCCTCAACCCATTTGGAGTTGATCACGCAATAAAACGATTCAATTAATAAATAGGTATTGTTTTTAATTAATTAATTCAAAAACGAATTCGAATATCAGTCGTTTTATGACTAGTTGTATGCTAAGCATTGCATAAATTTAATTTATCATAAACCAACAGAAAAATACAAACAAACGTCAACGAAGAAAATTGCACAATTAATAAAAATACACGACCCGCAAAACATTGTCGACTGGCACTAAAACATACACATGGCCCCTCACAAAAAATTGATCGGCCCCAAAAAATTCAGAATATTCCGAAAAGGTCATACATAAAACAAAACACGAGCACTAAAATTACATTACTTATTTACACAAGTGTTACACAGCGGACCGGCCTCCGAAGTGAGCGAGTTTTACGCGCGCGGATCCGACCGTACGAACCTCCGGAGCGAACAGAAAAAAGAAATAAATCCGCAACAATATGTGCGAGCACCATCGAACGAGACATGTTCTCGACAAGCGGCATATGCCTATGTAAAAAATAGACGCATATATGAGACGAAAATAAAAGGCGAGCCTGTTGCATTTACGGCGCAGCGAGCCGCTTGCATATAAGTGGGTTGACGCGTGCCCGCAGCGGACAGGTAAACGAAACCAAGACCAGGTAGTTCTTTCTGGTGCTGGTCGACGACTTGGCCTCTTGTTCTGCATCATCAGCGGAGACGAGAATCACGCAGGTCTGATTCACCGAGAGTTCATCATCAACATACGTGACAAACGAAACCGGGCACCGTTCGTTGTTTGTTGTCGTCGAAACGAGGTCTCTGTGATTGAGCACGCTCGGGGCTAAGCGAGCTTTCCAAAAGGCACGTATTTTCCTCTAATCCCTTGTTCGAACTGGGCCGTTTAAATCGAAACGACCGAAATATGGAAGACTAGTCGCGGGCACTTTCGAGGGTCGTCCCTGTTTCGTGGTATGTGTATCTGTGGTGTGTACTTTCACGTTTCGTGTTTCTATGCTTTGAAACAATACGAGTTTCTGAAAGTTGGCTTGAGTCGTATGCGTCGGGTGTGTTTATATTCAACTTTGGCCGAGTTGAATGAATTAACGTGAATAAAACTGAAGGAAGTTACGCAAATAGCATTACGTGCAACTTATGACTACGTATGATACTATTTCGTTCTCGATTTGTATGCAATGCGCATTCGAGTGCCAAAACCGTGGTGCTAAATTAGCAAATATTATTGAAATGAAGGCGAGAGTTCCTCTAATGAATCATGTGCCTTAATGAGTGGAAAATAATTTATAGAAGTTACTAGATCGAGCGTGAAGTATAATTTAAGAACGTATATCATACCTTGCCAATGGCTCACTCATTACAGTTATATCAACGTATATCAATGACGATATAGATGCCTCACCTGAAAATATAAAAAGATAAGTTTTAGTGAAAACGAAGACGAGAATAAATCATGTTTTACTTGAATGCATAATAATAGAAGAAAGCGATTGACTAATTACACAGCGAAAACACTTTGGAAAATGAAATTTTACCGTGCCAAAATTTCCATCGTGCAATAAAAAGATACTGCAGATTCGGCGAGTAATTATGTTTAAATATAAATTCGTCTCGTAGGCGCATAAAATTCCACAGTCTGGAATAAGTTTTAAAATTAGAACGGAAAGGTTCTGAAAAGCACGTTTAGTCAGACGTACGTCTTGATTTTCGTACATTTTACAGCTGTGTTTAAAAATATGTAGTAACTGAAAAAGATAAATATTTAAAACGAATAAAAGACCACCGAGTTTCATAAAACACATTCGAATGTGAATATTATATTGACGATATAGCGTTTTTCGTTACAAAACGTAAACAACACAAAGAGCATTGCCCAATGAAAAATCGACTACGTTAAAAGATATCCAGTTTCGTGACGATATTAAAGAGACCTATTGTATTTACACGAATTCTTTTAACGCCCAACATTTGTCTTCGACGAATATAGATCACATCTGAAAAAAGTATTTTCAACGTCGCCCACGCACCACTCCCAAGACTCTTGATCGTTCGAAAGAAAAACCGTTTTAGATACAAGTAACTTTTTAGAAAATCGTCCCTTCTTCGCGCATCGACTAACAAAGGATCAAAGGAAATAATTCGAACAAAGAAAATGCGCTTATCGATGACGCACAAATAATTCAATCGACTCGTTTACGATTGCAGAACATTAAACGTGTCTTCGGCGAATAACCATATACGCCAACGATGACTTCCTGTATTAAAATTGACACACAATGAGATTGGCTTCAACGAGCAAGAATTCGCGAACTGGATCACGACATATCTAAGAAACAAATACCGTTTAAACTGTGTGGAAATACAATATTCATTGAGAGCAGACGATTTTCCACGTGAACGTTCCGGTTGGAACAGTTCGCTCGATTAGATATGCAGCGCAATCAATCACACATTGATAAAAGCCTGATGACGTGAAACTTCGCCGGAGAATTCGTAGAATCGTTCGAAAGCTCGGAGCTATTCGAAAAGCGCAAAAAATGCAAGAATGCCACTGTGGATGCAAGTTTTTAATGCTCACAATCATGGGACAGTTACGATTTGAACTCGGAAGGTTCGTTGCACTTATTCGCCGCAACGTTTCGATGAAAATATACAAATAATGTAAAACAAACCCGAAAGTTAATCGCGGCGGAACGTCGTTTCAAATTAGACTTTAATATCGTCAATTAGACCGTTTTTGGTATAAGAAAGACCGGTTGTGATGATTGACGTTAAGAGTAAACAAATTGTTATATGGAGGAATATTTCACGGTCGGAATAATCCTGACAAGATGATGGCGGCACACAGTTAATTTAACACCTCAGTTACTAAAAAATAAAAACGGCTACTTTTTCAATCAGTGTAATTGATATGCGTACAGAAGCGGGATTGAATAATATCATTAATCACGAGTATTGCACGTAATTGAATTATTGTATAATAAATGATAATTGCACGCAAGATGAACGAAACCGTGAAATGTATTCAGAATCACTTTTCCTGAGTGTTAACGTAAGTTTTTTTTTCGATATTGTATTAAATCTAGATTTCCGATCAGCTTAACTGATTTTCTCACGTTTTTCAACAAGTAATTAAGAATATTGGATGAAAACAACCGTTTAAATCCATAAAAAAGAAGTTAACAAGCCATTACGTTTTTACGTAAATATAGAAATCAAAAAAAAATATTTTCATATACCATCACTGAAATTTCAAAATGATCAACATAAAAATAAAAATATTATAAAAAAGCTGATTAATTTTGAAAACTTTTCCATGAAAATCGCTCTTGGAAATACTCCAAACATCGATTGCATTGACGGCGATTAAAAATGACGATGAAAAATCGAGTTATTTTACGTCAACTTTAAAATTAACCAGGTCAATAACTACACAGAAAAAACCAAATTATGCGGAAAAAATAGAAACTCTAACGTGGAAAAAAATGTTTACATTAAAAATGGCATTGAAAATGCGAATACGCATTGAATTTCACCTATTACTTATTCAAAGAAACATGGGAACGAACATCGCCAATTCGAATAGAATCGATTTTTTCTATTATAATTAACACACTTCTTATTAATCAATCAAGACATTATGCAAAATTATACAAAGAGAATCAAAACCGTTATCCGGTTCGCAACGGTAAAATGTATCAAAAGTAAAAGTAGACTCGCTTCTAGTCTAATTAAAAAAAAAACAAATTCACGATTGTTTTCGTTCGAGATTTACGCGCACAAAAGAAAGTGGCATGTATACGAGTACAAAAAAATTATAATAAAAAAAAATATATTATCGCACATGATAACCAAAGTCGGTGAGAATCTCGAAAACACAAATAAACAAGAAATAAAGAGATTCCAACTCGTCATTACGACGTGATAATGGTGTCCGTTTGCAATTGCAACCGACCATATGCAATCCGAGACCTGTTCCATTACATTGACATTACAAAAAAAAATACATTTATAAATATAAACGGATCAAACGCAAAAAATCCGCATTTGTCGAAAGCTGAATCGAGACTCGAACGTATTTTATATGCAAAATTTTAAAAAGTTGTCGCCGTAGAAAGTCGAACTCGTCGAAAGTATGCACATAAAGGAATGCAACTTTGAAGAATGCAGTCAATGGAGTACAACCGTGATGATTCACGGGTGCACAAAGGATGTGCATGCAAAATGCGGCGATGACGTTACATTGATATATCGCGAAAACATTTAACCATATTTATAAAAAAAAAACCGCTGATTCGATATTAAATGCAAAATAGACGCATGTATGCGCTGTGCCATTGTAGTGTTTGAACTTTCGTGGCGACGGGCTCTTGTAATGCATAATATTTTAAACAAGTCAAAATGCATTGTGTTCGTAGCGCATTGTGTGTGGTCAAAACTCACAATAGTTACGATGAATAACGACTACTACGAATCGTAAGAGTTGGCGTTTATATTCAAATGAGTAATAAAATAAGTGTACAGAGTGCATCGTAAACATCTCTTTGCACTTTCTCTGATAGTCGGACGAAGGCGAAACAGGAATCGAAGCAAGTTTCGATCGACTTCAGTACCGTAAGTAAATAAAAAAAAATGGTAATAAATATCAAAATGTTGTATATTATCATTGAATTATGCCTCGTAAATTAATCTCACTTGAGCAAAATCCACTATGTGGCAAAATAGTCACGCTTTTTACCGTTTAAGATTAACTGAAAAACTTATTCTCATAAGGAAACCATAAAATTTTCTAAAGTGAATACATTAATCAGTAATTGATAACGGTTACGTAATATCTCCCCTTGTTTTTCCTCCATCCATTCCACGAAACGATCTATATATTCCTTCCTACGCAATAAAAACCTACTTCTTATAACACATATACATCAGAAACGATAAAAATAAAAAAAGTAACGCCAGCAATAAACGAGAGCACATCTAAATAAAACAAACAACGATTACACGCCGCGTGAGATCCGTTACCGTTGCGGAACCGCAACAGTCAAAAACAACAATTACCTCCGACGATAACGGCCCATGAATGAATTATTAATAATCCGGCAAAGACACAAATTCGAAACCGTCTAAATTGGGATGACCAACGATTTCAACCCACGCTCAAAAGCCTGGGGCGTAAACAGTGCATTTCACACGAACCACCCGACTCGGAAATGCCGTTATCATCATCGTTGGACATTTTCACCGCTAAAACGATCCCATTCACGACTCCGAGATCATCACACGGTGATAGAGACGAGGTTTTTACCACTTTGAACCCCGTGTGTCTTCTTGAACGAGAGCCAGCCGTTTGCGCGTACGCGTTGAGAAAATTCGGCCGTGACAAAAGCGAGATGTGCGACCTTTCGCTAAATCCAACTGGCGAGTTGGTCGTGAAGATTCGGACGACGAATTTCGCGCGGATCTCGGAAAGCTCGGGTCCGTCGAATTCGAAAATCGTGACGAAAATAGATTTCTAAATTCGAATCGTATCATATGGGTCAGATATGAGAGGTAGATAGGTGCAGCGTGTCTGGTTCGGAAAATGGGTCAAGTTAGTTCAGGTGCAGGTGCAACAGATTAATTCTGAACACGTGTTTGACCCTTATGTCGGCTTCGCGGACAATACAGTTATTTCGAAGCACGATTATTTTTGTAATCAAAATATTACGAATTAGATCGACCGTGTTGTGCTCTCTTATGATTTACGTGATTCGTGATATTTTTTCCTAGTCGAAAGTTTCCTATTTATAATGCATGTTAGCGTGAAGAATTCTAATATTTTGCTCATTTTATGATCCGATGCTAGCAAACGATCCAATATAATCTCTATAAAATCCAAGAAAACACACATTCAGATTTCTAAATCTTTCGATTATATAATCAAGAATTTTATTTCGGATCATTCGGCTTACAAGAAAGTCAACATTTCGATTCGCAATATTTTCATGAAAATTCCGATCGACGCGCGTAACAGAACACACGCGTACATCATTCAATAATTTTCCGGGCATAATTTAAGAATATTTCACATAAACAACCCTAACACGTACAACTCCCAAAACACCCCAAATCCATTCGGCAACGAAAACTAATCACCCATCCTTACAACGAGCGCATAAACACCCGGCCTTCGGGGGCCGACTTTTCACCGCTTTCCCTCGGGACCCACCCCGGAAAACGGGACGGGACACGGGACCGAAGATTCGCGCGGGATCCAGGCGATTTTTCATAACGGACAGCCGGCTCAGGGCGCGTTAGTGTTGCGCGGGAAACCGTCAGTGTGTGGAGCCATTTTAGGGCATGGCGGGAACGTGGAAACCTGACGCCCGCTCTCCCCCCCCCCGCGCCCGCGCCCGCCGCTAAAAGCAAAGCGTCCCGGACTGTCCCGCGGGATAGACGTGTCCCGGGACTATGTATGAATTTTGTATAGTGTGATGGTTTTCGATTATTCGTTGGTTGTGTCGAATTTTCGATGTTAGTTCATCGAATGCTTCGTTTTGATAAAATTGTAATAATTGTCCTTCGGGATAGACTAGGGCCGGGATTGGATATGAATGTGATTATTTTATTGTATTGAGTTTTCCATAATAATCGATATGAAATTTATTAAAAAATGTTTTATACGATGAAAATTGTCTCGTTTAATAAATGTCTCACAAAACTATTGATTATGGAGAGATTTTGTTGAGTCAAATAATTACTAAGATTCCATCAAAGAAATTGATTAAAAATGTTTTACTTAATGAAAAATTTAAGAATCTTATCTATAGATGTATTCTAAAACTGCTGGTTCAATATATAGATATTGTTGAGTGTGATGGATTTATTTTGTGTATTGATTGCGTTTTGACGATTTTTTTTCATTGATTATTTGAATAAATATAAATAAAAATGGATTGCTCATCTAGACTGTTTCAAGATATGGATGCATCTGAGATTATTTATTCTGCATATGATTTATTGTATAATTTTATTCAACGTATGGATCATAATTTCATTATTGAAAATATCTTATTATATGTCAACAATTTTAAATTGTTCAAACAAGAGAGACGTGTTCCGAAGCAGTGTATTTTCTTTTGATATTAGTTATTTTTATTTAATTTCGTGTCGATTCCGTACTTATGATTTTGCATGAAAGTAAAAAAAAATGCTGAATAATAACGATGTAGAAATATGCGTGTTTTTTTATATTTATAATTATAACATTTCTATTAGGATTGCAAATTATGGTTCAACTTCAGTGTAGACTGTTATTTATAAGTTTTCTATTAGTATTAATTAAATAATCATTAAAAATACGTGAAAAAAATATTAGCGGTTTCGAGCTAGGTAGCAAGATTGATGGGTCTGGAAATTTTTGGATTAGTGAGTTTTTTCTATAACGAAATTTAATTTGGTTTGTTGATTATGATCTCAATGATCGGTTTTAATGTTTTTCATAACCACTCGTTAAATAAGAGCTAAATAAATACTTGATTAAGTGATATATCTTAAGATTATTTAACTATTGAAGATTTTGGATGTGGATCAACAATTTTTTTTTATTGAACCAGGTTGGTAATATTCATCTCTGCAATAATCAATTAAATTTTATAAGTTTTTTTTTAAGTGAAAACGCAATTATTGTTAAAGACGAATATTTTCGATAAGTGAAATACTGTTATAATAATAACGCATGTATGTTAACAATATTTCTAAACGATATGGAATTTGTATAAATGGTATTAATTTTCATAATACTTATTAAAAAAAAATACTAAAATCATGAAATAATATGTCAGACATGTATTTTAAAAGAAAATGATCTCGTGTAACTTAAGAAATATTATGAAAAACCTATAACGAAACAATCATTTTATGTTGAATCTCTGATGGTCTATCAAAATTTTGAAAGTCAATTCCAGTAAATATCAGACATTATTATTACGAAAACACCATAAAATACAAAACCGGGGAACATCATAAATATTTTAATAACGAAGAGCAAATAAAAACTTTTCCAACAACATTCAAAAACCAATAAAAACTTTTGCACATCTTGCACATTGGCACTTTCATGAACAACTCGTGTTGAATTATGCACCGTGTGTTTATAAAGTACCATTCTAATGATAATATCACGTCAGATAGTGTATCAAATTATCCGCAGCATCAGCTACTGAATACTGTGTACAATATAATAATAGTGATTTAGCAATTAATACAAGAACATAAATTGTCAATGTGCAATAGCATCAGAACGATAATAATTTATTTGTATTGAAATCGTAAACAGGGAAAATAAACAAGTTATATTTTATCGATTGATAAACTTTATAACAGGATAGTTCGATTACCTGAAATATAATAAACAGAGTCATGATATCAATTTTATCGGAAAAATTCCCATGAATTTTTATGGAAATATTAATTTACATTTTCAGGCTTTTCAGTTTATATTGAACAAAAGTAAAAATGATCTATATAGTTTGTTTTTTCAAAGTATGTTTTTTCGACAGCAAATTTTTCTTTTAATAAATTACAATTATCAATTTATCTACAAAATAATCTTTCGACAAATAGTTTAGATACATTGTGTAATCTTAATTTAACATCTCAGCTGATACTGAATCTAAATTAAAAAAATATATATAATACTTTCGCAATATTTTTTCTACATAAACATTTAGACCGTTTTATCCTGTTCAAAATTATTTCAATAACCGATATTCGAAACCGTCCAATCTTTTGATCCCTTCATGTCAAACTACCATCAAATAAACTGATAAAAAAGCAAAAAACTACCTTCAACATTAGCATTATTCACCAAACCAAACATTGAATTTTCGACAGAACGAATCATACATATTTTTATCAAGATAAACATTACGAGAATATATATAAAGTGAAATCAACAGAACTGATCCAATAAAAATCCACTAATCCATCAATTTTCACCAAGCGGACGTCCGATTTTCACCAGACCTGAAAAATCCATCGGCCCGCTAGAGAGCGCGAAAACCGAAAAATAGATTAGCCAATAACCCAGTTAAGTTCAATTTAAAAATAATATTTTCGCGAACACTGGCCGCTAGAGAACGTCCAGGAATAAAACTCAATTTCGATACGTGTGCGTACGCGAATTTTTATTAAAAACCGCTCGAAATAGGCGTGACGTCCCTCGACATATAAACTGTTAGTGCGATCTTCGTAATCCATCGCATTCTGATGCTAAAATGTCGAAAAAGCATCGCTGGATGCGATTGAAGAATGTGTGCGGTGGAAGTGGATGGATATATCTTAAATGATTCATATAGTCTTGGCAGAGTATGTTTTTTTTTGTGTATATAAAAAAAAATTGTTGATAGTTAACGTTTTTTTTTTGTTGTATTAAATTGACATTGAACGTTGACATTGTAAATGAAAATACATTGTTTTGAATCGGAAGTACAGATAAGTGAACTAGTTTCGTGACAATTTGAAATGCAATATATTTAAAAATGAATTTAGCGCAACGTACTTAATGTGTTATCATTACTAGATCAATATGGACCGATCGAGATCTGTTGAGAAACTCTAGGCCAACGGTCATCCTGATCATTCGCATAATAAAATCCAATTGTACAATTTAGATACAACCATTCTGCGAGACGAACATTCAACTATTGACAGGTTCATAAATACGGATGATACGAGATAAACATTTTAACTGTGGACAAGATGAAGAATTCACAGAGAAATTTTGATTCAGACCATGACAGGTGCGTAAATATGTACATTAACGTGTATGCACATACAGGGAGATAGGTATTGCGATTCTCTCCCCTGTCTAGCCGCAAAAGGGGGAGGTTTCCATGCACCGGTGCACTTCCACCCCAAAATTTCGCACGAATTCCGCGAAACGTCAGAAAGGGACGGCGCACGCGTATTTTTGTCACAATTCCTCGCACGGCGCGTATAATTAGAAACCGCCCGGCGACACTATCAATCTATCCATGTAATCCAATACAAAAGCGAGGGTGAAAAATAGCATTCGGACAAGGTCCGCGCGGACTCTTACATCACGAACAGCGCGGAGGCGGCGACCGAAAATAGCCGTTTCGCACGATCATAACCGAACATAACAAAGTGGTGCCTTTTTGGCACGGGAGCGGCGGTGCAGCGCCACGGGACGCAGGTCAGAGGTTACGGTGGAGGCTGACCTTTTTCTGCTGCTTCTCCCAGGCGGGGTCGAGAAGGCCCTCGCGCTCCCACTCCTCCTCGGGCTCCATGTAGCCGTCCCCGTACACGGGCTCCATGGCCAGCAGGCCGTTCTCCATCAGCGCGAGGCTCCGGCGCGGGCGGCGGTTGCGCGCAGGCTGATCAGAAATGACGCCGAAAGCATGAACGCGGCTCCCCTCCACCGCTAGAGGGACCCTCTCTCGGTTGTGGTGGCGGTTCTGAAACTGTGAGGTTGGTGGCCATGATTTTTTTGTGGTTCGTTGCGCAAAATTAGTCGGTAGTGCTGGGTTTGAGGTTGAACTGAATTATGTTTTTTTCTAACCCAACCTCACTCAATACTTAGGGGTAAGGAAAGATTCGGTTATCTTAGGTTAAGTTAAGGTAAAGGTAAAGTGACCATTCGTACTGATTTTATCAGTACGGCACTGATTTTTTGGGTTTTGTCCTGATTTGTTGTAAAATAAAATCAGTACAGATTTACTCATATATAAGTGAATGTGGTAGTGC
>JAOXNN020000055.1:578457-599686 GCA_028571205.2 Hydropsyche betteni | reverse complement strand
ATTGTCGCTTGGACGAATTGTCTTGGACGAGTTGTCGTTGGACGAATTGTCATCGGACCAATCGTCGTGCCACGATACGAAACACGATAAATATCGCACTTTATCGTTCATGGGTAATTGGAGGCTATATGGTCTGCGAACGATTCGTATTTTCCGATTTTCACCCTTGTCCGTTCAATTAAGCCGAATATCGTCCTTTGTCAACCCATCGAATTTTATCGCGTTTCTATTTCTTTTATAATCAGCGATCGATGGATTAGTTTATTTGGTTGTTTGTTATGCTGGAAATTTTGTAATAATTTTTTTTTTTTGATTAGTTTATAATTATAATTTAATCGAGACTCTATCATTGTGTGTATTGAAGATGATGTAGGCTTTATAAATTCAGTTGAATGATTCGATTGTTCTTTAATTAAAAAAAAAGTAGTTCCTAATAGTCTTTCAGTTCGGTGAAAAGTATGCAATTACACTACTTATTGATTTCTCCATTTTTTCACATAACTTCATAGGAATTGGTCCTTTCAGCAAATTTATATCATCAATAATATTATAAATGTAACACTGTACATTTTACAGTATTACATTGTACTTGTAACAACTAGTGTTAAATATATTGCACAGTATACAATGTACTTAACTTGATATATAATAATAAGCAAAATACGCAAAAAAATCACAAATATATCATTAGTATTACTATGGAAAATGAGCGTAATTATTTTCAAATAAAAAAAAATTATACGACATCTAAATTCGCTCAGTGAAAATGTTATTGTACACATTCTACAATAATATAACAATAATATTATACAGTTCATACGAATCCCATACTATTTTCCATATGACACAATGCACATGTGACTTTTTCATGTTTTATTTACACAGATTCGACCCCGTGGAAACTCGGCCGGACCGTGAGAAAAGCGGGAAAATTCGCACATTGTTCGCGCCGAACGAGAAAATCAATCAAACAGACGCCTCGTATCAAAATTCACTTTTAACGTAATGATAATTTATCGATTCGACGTTTATTCGGGCGTGGATAAAACGATGTGACACGCGAGATTTATCACTATTATGAACCGAGTCTATATAATTTTTTTTTGCGTACAAACCACTCGTCGAGATTCGCGAAATATATAAAGCGTCATAAATAAATCGAGCTTCGAAGAAGGGGATGAAATTGTGCGTTTTTTTTTTTTAAAGAATCCTACAAAGATATGCTTTTTCTTTATGAAAGAGATAACTCGGACGGGCGATATTAAATTTCGGCCGTGCGCGCGGGAAAAAAAGCTCAAATTAACTTTCCCTTTGAACTTTTAATTTGCGACGTTTAATTCGAAAGCGTCGTCGGATTCAATTAGCCTTGTAGGGGTGAGACGGCCTTTTTTTCTCGTTTTTAATTTTTTGCCGCGCTTTTTCGGTTCGGGCGCATTGCAACCCCTTTCAGACCGCAGCCGGGCCGGGTGCGACTCTGACAAATTGGTGTCTTTCTTTCAGCTTATTGCCGTTTCGCTTTTATTCGAGAACCCCCCTATTTTCATTTTATTTATTTCGGTTTTTTTTTTTGCAGTTCGAGCTTTCTGCGTTTTGTTTGTTTGCGATTTATAACTGACGTCGAAATTGCCCGCGCCTAGGTCTCTCGTCGCTGATGAGCGTCTTTCTATGTGTATATATATTTTTCGGCATTATTTTTTCAGCGCTCTTTCAGCCGCCTTTTATTTTCAGACATCTCGAGGGGGTGTTTCTGGTCTCTTTTGCATTTTATGTCGGGTGAACGGTGTGTTCTTTTTTGTCGTCGAAGGCTCGTGTTGGAGGGTCGCGGTTCGCGGACTTGTACCTAACGTTGATGCCTTTTTTTGTTGTAAGAGGAAAACTGCGCAAATTTCCCGCAGTCTATGCAAAAAATTGTATAATATTTTCTGGCATTAATATTCCAGAAAAAGTTTAACGAACTTTTGATGAATAGGTTGTTAATGATCGCATTAACATTTCTTTGTCATTGTAATGAAGTATTTTTAAAATTTAAATTTAATTAGTGAATTTTAACATCGACAGTTTTTTATTGCGTTAATACGCTTTATGTAGATTGACGTTGATATTTTTTTGCGGTTTAATAATAATGCTTACAAATAACCGCATCTTTTTAATTCTCATTATTCAAATTTGTAATAATTTTATATCAAAGGGCTCAAGTTGAAATTGCATGTTTAACAAACTTTGCCTAATATTTAATGCAACGACTAAAAAAGCGATGCACACGATGAAGTTTTAAGTATTCAAAAGTTCCAGCCGTAGTTTGAATAAATTAGTCGCTGAAGATAACGATCATGTACATAAGCTATATCATAAAGTAAATGCGTATTTTTACTTTATAGAAATGATACTCATTATTTCTCATATTGATTTATTACAATCATTTGATTTAATTGAAAAATATTTTGAGTTTTTATCAAACCTTTATGATGGTTTGATAATTTTTATAAAAATTATCACCATCTTCATTTTGATAATAATTTAATCTCATTCAACTGATAATTACCACATATTATATCGATACTAAACGGAACATTTAACTAATTGAATTCGTTCCCACTTTCATCAGAAGCCACACTAATTTCCCACCAATCATCGCGAATTTTCCTTTCGCCTCACCCATTTTCCCACCATCATAGAAGGACACACACACACACAAAATCATATCCAGTTATCGGGTCATTGTCGTCTGGCAGAAAAAAGGCTCGTCACCGAGCGAAACTTGCGCATCAGCAATAAACATACAGCCGTTCGACAATGGCGCACCGGCTGTCACAGTTTTGGTCTCTGGGCCATTGTCTATCCCTTCAGGTCCCTTTCAGACGTCTTCGTCTTTCAGCCGGAGTCATTGTCGACGGTCTCTCGTCTGCGTCGTATTGTTCTCGGCTCGTTTTCCACTCGATGATGATGATTTTTGTCGTTTCGGTTTCGCGTCGCCTTGGTCTCGAGTTGACCTTTTGGCTGGTGATGAGTTTGTTTTTCGATTCGATTTTGATCTATGTGGGTGTTTGAAATTTGATGTGATTCGCGAAGGTTATTCGTGATAGGGATCTTTGTGTATGAGTTTGTTAATAAGTCGAAGCTTTCGAAACGAGGGTTTGTTGTGACATTCTATCCATGTTTAATATTTGGTATATTGGATCAATTCATTATTTATTATTTATTCTAAATATAGATTCGGGAACATTATCATTTATATTTCAACGTCTTCAGTGCGTAAGTAACCCACGGGAAAAAGTTAGAGCACTCTTTTCTCAGCTGGTTTTCTTTTTTTATGGATGCCAATCTTACACACGGGAAAAAAATGTACAAATCCGATTTAGATACGCGGAAAAGTAGATTCGGTTTTCTGCGTTGGAAAATTGTCTATTTTGAAGCCTCGTTTTCTAAAAAAAACTTTTCGACAGTATCGCCGTTGATGTACGTCGCGGGAAAATTGGGAAAACGTCGAAAACCATAGCCGAAAAAGGCGAATGTAAACAGCAACGGAACAAGATCGTAACAGAGTTTTATTAAATTTGGAAGCGTGATCCTTTTCGATGAAAAAAATATATTTTTCCTCGACCCGAAACTGATGGACTATTTCAAACGCGAGATATAATCTTGTAGTCACAATTTATTCGACAGTTGTTTGACACTTTTCGGTCAACACAATTTATGATTCGTTGTCGTGCTAATATTTATCTGCCAAATCTCTGATAAATATCATAAAAATATATGAGGATTTTTTTAGCACAATTACGAATCGATTACGACACAGCATAACAAATTTTTGCATAATTCAAAAATTTCGCAATTTGTTACAACCGTTATTTTTTGAATTGATTATAAATTCGAATAAATTTATTTAAATCTTAGTTCTTTTAACGGTCAAAGTAGCACACTCGGGGCAACTGATTAAAGTCCATAAGATAATTAATAGCCGAGTGTTATTTCGGTGCGTTGGCCACGTTCTGACCAGCATATTTTCGGACCTCATGCTACAGACGTTCAGCTTTTCTTTTTTCATTTTTCGAATTGTCCAATCACCGGTCTCCTCCACCTTTCGAGTCGCATCGGTGCAACGGCACGAAAAAATGTTAACGACATCTGCCTTACAATAAGTTCATACCTGTGCCTTTATCGAGCGGTCGCAACAAGAATACACAGAAATGTCAGAGTTTCAAAGTATTATATGCATTTCGAGGCGTGAAAATGTTGAGGTTTTAATATGAGATTTAATTTTTTTGGAATATGATAAAAAGTATGCTTTAAAATAAATTATATTCAAATTGCTATTCGATGTCGTTCGTTAGCTGGCCTGGGGATATGGCTCTTTTCATTATGCGGGTAACGTAATTTGTATGCTGATAAGGTTCTGGTGAGAGTATGTAAATTTACATACAATCATATCTTGGATGTGGTTTGTGTTTGTGGGGATAGGTTTGAGTTTGAAAAAAAAATTGATTTGTGAAAATTCTTTGTTGAAAACTAAAGTAATACGTTGTTATTTTAGTATAGATAGATAATTGTATTAAAAATTAAATGTATTATATTTTGTAAGATTAATTTTTGATATACAACTGTCTTCAATTGATAATAAATAATCAATCTCAAAATTAATTGAAAACATCATCTATATCAAGACTGAATATATCGATTAGTTCGGATTTATAGCGAATAGTGTTTTTGAAATCCTTCAAAACCATTGAAATAAGAAAAACGAAAACGAAAAGAAGTTTCTCTCGTAAAAATTTTTCGCTTGTCGGATAAGCTCTCTTCGATTCGGATTTTTCAACTTTTTTTTATTCAGCGTTTGCGTATATTATTCATAGGCGTCGTCTGAAAAGAAAATCCGCACATTTATTATGAATACATCGTAAATCCGCGATGTAATATTACGATATTATTACAAGGCGTAGAATTTTGTGTGTTTGCGGTGAATTAATCACGATTACGATGCGTCTGCGTTATTAAATCTAAACAAGCCGGGTTAGCTAATGACGTTATCTTTTAACACAATGTTGTTAAATGCAACGCGTTTTAATTTAGCTCCATTGTTAACCGCTGCGATCTGATAAAGAAAAATCGTTCTTTCGTCGTTATTATCGCATCGTATTATGTATAGGCCCGATGTTAATAACATCGGCTGTGAATTGTTTACCATACTATTACGTAATAAAATAAAATTAAACATATCTATGCAAACGAACGATTATATTATTTAATTATTTATTAACGAAATCTATCATGTGTAATTCGAAATATTTTCAACAATGTTATACAGACATCATGAAAAGTAATAACCATACTATTACGTAATTATCGCGCTTTTTTAAATAAAGACCATATTTGAATAATTTTCAATAATTTTATAGTTTTTATTATATATATATTAATCGAATATTGAACGATATTGGAAACTAAAATTTATGTTCTATATTGCATACAGAATGATAAAAGAGACAAAGATGAATCAGAAATAAAATGAATATAGTTTTTCAATTTCTTAAGAAATTTTTATCAAATAGTAAGAAAAATCCATATGGCAAGAGATTGAAATGTTAATAAATTAATTACCTCGCCGATTCGATGTCGGGTACTTGCAAAAAATTGCTCGTTTTAGGTCTAGCAGCCTGTGGTGATAATAATGCTGGTACAGGTCTAGCCAAAAGTTCAGCTACCGGCACTTGTGGTGATCCGAAACCAGCCTGGATACCGTACAGCATTTCTTGAAAAACCCTGAAATTAAAAAAAATATATATAATGTGGTTGTGCAGATTCGCAATTTCCACCCAACAGCAAACGGCTGTCGGAGAAAAGGGGCCAACGAATATATTGAAATTTCATAGGAAATCTACATAATATCCGGAATGAAATTTGGGCAGCAGTTGAGAACCGATGCATTTTCAATTCGAAGTATCTAAATAGGGTAATTTCGGAATTGAATAACAGTGATTGGGTATATTATTATGTTTGCCATTGTCATTAGTTAAGAAAATGGAATTGTTATTTTATTTTTCGGATCGTGAAAGTATAAGGATTATTTTTATCAAATCTCATGAAATATTATATGAAAACTCTTTGAAAAGTTATCACATAAAATATTACCAGAATAAAATAAATCGAAAGTGAAAAAAATCACGTTTAATTTGAAAAGTTCACTCCGTCAAAATAACTTAGTAAAGAAATTCATCCGAGTTGTCACCTACATATTTGATCAGCCGATTTTTCATCGCGCCGTAAAAGTTTCAATTGAAAATTTTCCCAAAATACAGATGACAAGAAAAAAAATCTTTTTCCAATACTTTTACGTCGTGCAAGCGTCGAAACGTGTCGCGACGAAACTAACTTCGAATTCGCTTCCTATTCGGAGATCGAAACGCGGTAATAACTTCTAATATGTATTCAAAGGACGCACTTCAAACGTGGAAAATTCGCAAAACGAGCAGCCCGGGGGAGAAGTGGAAAGGGAAAATTGAAGTGAGCGACGAGTAATGAAATAAAACGAATATCAAACCGCGCTCTTTGGGGCGGATGTCCTCGGTTGACAGGTGACAGCTTTTCCGGCGGAACGCCCGAGCTTTTCGCCGGGCAGAAACATCAGAATAAACTTTGTTCGAACAACATATTTATTCATGGCGAGTCGGCTTGAAAAAAATTGATTGCTCGCTAGGCAAAAAAATTAAATTTGCTCGTATGGAGCATGGAAATTAATTCGGCTCTGCAACGAAGCACCACTTTGTAAATTAAAAGAAATCGCCATGCTTCAACTGATTTTTCTACGGTTTTACTTATTTTTTGATCATGATTTTTTGAAACTTATACGATTTTTAGTTAACAATTCAACTTTATCAAACTTGCTTATTCCTGCCGATCTCCAAAGTTAAATGATAAATGATTTGATAAGTAAATAAATGAGATCGTATATTGTTGGTCTCAAACTATAATATTATACTTGAAAGGGGTAATATTTAGTACTGTAGTTCTTCGTTTTTTTTTCTTATCGTTAACAATAAGTAGTGAGCAAATGCAATAATAAGTCCTAAATTACCTACGTACATTATAAAGGCTTTGTATTGTAATAAATGTTATAATTTATACTGTAAGATACGGTTTTTTTGGTACCATCGGAAAATCTGGTTTTTCCCTTATTACGTTTGTATAATATAAATATAAAAAAAAATAGTTTTTTCTCTTCGATATAGGTCTTTCTGTACGTATACTAAACCAATTCCTTATTAAATGTTTTCAGATTATCGACATGTAATCGAATTGTCTATCTATCTATCTATCGACTATATCTCAAGTTACTTAACCCCAATCGAATTTAATAAGATAATCCCTTAAATGAACGATACATATATTCTAACAATATTGAATGAATGTCAAAAACGATAAAACCTTTCAAAAATAAAACATATAAAAAATACCCCATCACTTCATTGCTAATTTGGATATAAACGAGCATCACCCAACAAACGTTTGCAACGGACCGAATTTCAGCGTCAATTTCAGCTTAGCAAACGTTTTCCGAATACAACTCGATTGGAGTGAGGGCAATATTGAAAAAAAATTGCTCTCGAATTTTACATGAAAGCCTTTGGCACGTATACGTACCTCGGTACATGTCGCCGTGGGCTTTGTTGGTACCGGTAAATATGTGCGCATGGCAAACAACACACGACGGAGTACAGAGACTGAACAACGTATCCTCTGCATATATGTTATATGTCTGCATCCCTATATTTGTCGTACACCGGCCCTGTATATATGTTGTGTCGACGAATTTGTATAAAATATCTGCGATCGTGTATATGTGCTGTTGTCGATTCGCGCCATGGGGGTATCTTTGTTTTATATTATATATTCGGGGGGATGAATAGTTCGGATTTGATAGCGGTACGAGGTTTATCAGTTCGTACAACTTCGGATGATTCGAAATATATTTCGGCGATAAATTAATTCGGGTGTCGATAATTTCGATAGCGGTGGATGCATAAAATTATTTTCGCCTGTATAGAAACGGGTGTGTTTAATGAAGGGTTTCGGAATTATTTTCTCAATAACAAAATATACAATGGTATTGTTTCAAATTATTCGCAATGATTTGTAGTTTCAATTGATAAATTTTATTCGGGAATAATATTTCTTGTTTGTACTGAAAATATTTTTTTTTTCGATATTTTGATGATTGTTTTCAACTGATAAAACACAAACTGAAAACACATACCATGCATATTTCGAACATGTTCGCTTTGAGTCTGCAAACTGAATTTCTCCGTTGTTTTCATTAAAAACATTCCATTACACCGATTTCCAAACGAGTTTTCACAGCCCGAAAATGTAGTTTTCAATCGAGAAATATTTCCAAATCATAAAACATGCACAAAACAATTTATAACAAACAGAAAACCGACCCATGTACATCGAATTGTTATCGTTGTTTTCAGCCGCACCGTGACAGATAGCACATCCGCGCACAGATGAAAACCATTCCAACTTTTTTCTACCCGTTGTCAAATTCGGCGAAAGAAACAAAGGATATGTTTATGAATATTACAGATGAAACTTGAAATAGGTTTCGCTGAAACTGAAGCTGTCACGTTCATTTATTCAGGGGGTCGCGTGTGTCGCAAGAACTCTCTCAGCACTCGGACGACACGCTTATTTAAAAGTGAGCTTCGCGTGCACATCACGTATAAATAAATTCATATTGTATATACGAACTCATTGTGTGTCCGTATAGAAATAAAATTAAGGGAATTTATTTGCTTTCATTTGTCGGAGTCAATATTAGACGTCTAAATCAAATTTCAGCCATACGATATTCCGGGCGCACGCGGATCCGGAAAAAAGATCCCCTTTGAATCTCGCGACTCGGAGAGGATCACTTTACCAAAACGTATCCGTCGAAATTACAATGTTTAATTTACATTCCGAATTTCGTCTGTATGCTTTTTTCGTGGGGGTGTGCGCGAGAGTGAGGCGGGTTTGTGTGTATGCGGAAAAATGCGTGGCAACGACAAAGTGTTTCGAAAGCGAGCAAATTTTTGCCCGACGAAAGTTTTGTTTGTTTCGAGTTAGTGACGCGTTTCGAAACATTGCGTATTAAACTTTCGCTTTGTCGATGATTTAAAATTAAATTGATCGGGGTTCGGACGAATTTCGTAGAGCGAGTGAAAGAATAGGTTTAATTAAATTCGATTGATCGTCACCGGGACAATTTAAAAATGTAATTGAAAATTTGTGCCGTGTTTTATTTGGGAAAATTAATGATTTGAAAATTTTCAATTTTCGCTCAATCAATGTGATAATTCAATTAAAAACTTCACGAACGGAAACTGGAATATGAATATCTAAAGATATACATACGTTTTGTGAACAAAATCATATTCACGAAATAAAGCGTTCGTATTTATTGCAAACGTTCCTTTCATATACGCAATACTAAGCACAGCATCTAAAATATAATTTATTGCTCTAGCTCGATCAAATAAAACAGTTCAACTAAATATAACTGAACGGCCATCGCATAATATAACATTCACGCAATAGTCTCAAACGGAGTAGGTGCGACAATAATTTTCAACAGCTGAAACGTTCTCATAGGAAGCGTTAAAATAGCTTTTCAAATTATCAAAGCTTTCAATAATATCTAAATATAACTTTAGCAATATTCGCAGAAACCAGAAACCATCGATATGTCGGTCAAGTTTCGAACTTAACTGTTGCACCAGTATTTGACCATGCATGCACAACCACAAAGCTTTCACATGAAACTTCGTATATTATATTTCATATGAAATTTTTATTTATTTTATTTATAAGAACAAAATTAAAATCTTAAAACAAAAATTAGTCATGTTTTGTGAAATTAATAAAAATTCTATGGGTATATTTGGTATGTAAGATGATAGGTTTTGTGTTAAAAAAAAAGCATACTATATATGACTTATCGTATAAAAAATATCAATCAAAATATGCTATTCGTTGTAATATAGATCTGATACATTTTCTATTTTTTCTCAAACTGAAAGGATAAATTCCCACATGAAAACGCCGGATGAAAAACATACTCGTCTAGACTGGGATCGTAACGGTGACATTTACGCCACGTACTTATTTAAACCGATTAGCTAAGTTAAAAGCTAACAACCTGTCGTTAAGAGGATTACAGATATTTTCAAATCAATTACGAATTTGCGGCAGAAAATTCGGATTTCCACCGACCGCCCGCACTTTAGCACATTTACCGCCCAAAATCGCGCGCGTTGAACAGTCCGAATAATTAAACCGCGGCATAAATTGGTTTCGATTTAAATCGAATACACACCGGTCGGTTGGGTTTCGAACGTGTTTGTTGGCCGGACCGAGGTTTTGAGTTTTCCGCTCGAACGGGGTAAAGGGCGGGATGAGCTTTCAGCGGAATGATTGCGTAGTTAACGCGTGGTTTTAATGAAGCTTTTATGATGATGGGTGATTCGTCGCTGAAAATAAGGTTTTATTTTTGGATTTTATTTGATCTTTATATACGGATTGATTTAGATTCATGTACACCGAATTCTCTTTTTGCACAGGTTTTTTTTTGCACGGATTCGAAATAACAGGGTCGGATTTTTTTCACATTAACACGGTTTTAAAAAAATGAATTCACAGCACTCGATAACCAAATTTTTATTTAAAATCAATGGAACAGAAAATGGAAATTTTATTCAAGATACACTTGTAGATAAATCGCTAATAAAAATTTCCTCGACGAAAGTGATTTTTCGCCACAAAAAAAACAACGGAAAATGGGCAAGTTTACTATCTAGTAGTGATACTGAATGACTAAATAATTATGTTTATATAATGAAAAATTACCGTTTTTTAATTGCGTATGACTAGTTGGAACCTATCTATCGCTTTTTTATGAACACCTTATCTTTTTTTGCACGGTAGTCTTTGAAACGTATCCCCCGTGCGAAAAGAAAATTTGGTGTATTGCGTTATTTATTTCGGATTTGATTAACTTTCTGCGTAAAAAAGAATATTCATTGCTATTTCTTTTTGAGTTTAAAAGAATATGAATAATTCGATAAAAATCAAATATGTAATATGAAAAAAGTATTATTTTTACATTTGCAAATACATATTAAATTATATGTTACAAATAAATTATATGTTGAAACAAGGATATTTCCGACGTAAATTTATAAGAACGAGAATACTTTAAAATAACATGTTGCATTATATTTGTAGTCGAAATTGTAAATATAATATGCCATCTCATATTATATATAGAATATAATCTTCAAGTTTTATTAAATATCGATATATAATATTATATTATACGAATGTAGATTGAACTAATTTGACTCGCCGCCTCGGCATAAATGATCCAATATGAGGAGCACCGCAAGCCGAACTGTTGATTTAATTAGTATGAAATTCGATGACGACTATATTAGTCAAAGTTTCTCATATTTTGATCGACCATATAGGCGAATAGATAGCGTATATGCAATATAGTATTTTGTTTGAACTGTGCCGGAAATTTATTATGGCAACAAAGTCAATTTTCGTTCGTATCTCACGTCGGATGTGATGTATCGTTAATCGAGGCAGAAAGTTAGATGTTTAAAAGCTCTCCTTACACTGTTAATGTATCGACGTATCGAATACGTGATCGTGAAATTAAATAAGTTAGATTAAATATAATTGAATGGACGTTAGCATATTGAACGAAAAGTAATTTGGCGTAAAAATCCAAAATCAATAACGAGTTGGCGGAGCCCTTTTCTGTACGTTAACGAGAAACGTATTTCGTTTCATGAAAATTATTTTGCCGTATTTCCGGTACGCCGAACTAAGTATCGATACGAAATATCCTCGCGTAATTGGAAAATCAAAATTATGTAGATTATTCGAAAATAATAATAAATAAATTTATAGGAAAACCGCCCAAAAAATAATTGATTTGTGCTAGCATACAAATGAATTTGTTCGAAATATAAAAATATTGTTTTTATAAAGAACAATAAATTTTTCGTTTGATATGTATTCCGTATATCTTTATATCGACTTTTAAGATTGATTTAAAGTAATTTGGTTACATATGAAATACTTTTTCAACAGACAGACAGACAGACAAGTCATCATAATTATACTATAATATAATATACTAGCTGAACCCGGCAGACGTTGTCCTGCCAGCTTATAGTCCAATGTGTACGTAATTAAGCTACAGCTGACGGGTTGACCACTGACGGTTTGACGAAACAAAATATGACCAAATCTGGTGGGCTAAACACTCTTCTCGCATCGGAATAATTACGATAAAACTATTCTAAACCAAAAATTCTCAAATCAACAACCCCCAATACCGCTTAATAATCAACGCACCCAAACATCAAGCCCCATCAATTTTAAACACCGAATCACACAAACACAACACCCCAACCCCGCAAAATCCCAGAACAATAACGCCCACTATTCAGCGGAAATCTGCGAATTCGAGCCGGCGCAACAAAAATGATCGCAGTTTTCGGTCCACGATAACGTTACTGCGGTAATTGTTTGGCCACGCGAGATACCGTTACCGGCAAGGTACTTACGTTATACACGGGATCGGGTAACGGGAACGCGCTCGTAAAACCGGGAACGATTTTCCATATGTGCGGTACCCGTGTCCGATATGCGGACCGCACATAAACGCGAAACTGCCCCATCGCATATTGCGAGCATAATTTCGAATAATTTATCTTGGGGGGATGTGTGGATGCGATTGCGTGTGTGTGTGTTTTCGTTGTGGCTTTAGATGGGTTTTCGAAATGGGCGGTTGTCTGTTTTGATTTTGGGCGGCGGTGATGATGAATGTCGTAGTCGGGTCGTGATGGAATTATATTATACGAAATGGAAGTTGATGTGGTTTATGTTTTTTTGTGGGTTTCAATCTCGTTAAATTTTTCATATGAGTTTGGTTTGATATTGCTTTGAGATAAATATGTGATACTGTTGAAAAAAAACGTAGACGTTTTTTTAATGAAAATATTTTGATTACGATACCGTGAGGCAATATATAATATTAATACATATTGTATATATTTGAATATGAAATGTAAAAATAATATTCAGAAATTTTGAAAATAATTAAATTTTTAACCCACAATTTCATTCTGAAATTGAAAACAGAAAACTTTTTCATAAATAAAAAATAAATAGAAGTAAATACAAATACGAGTTTTTTCCTATACTTGCAATTGAAGTGAATTTTCAAATTTTTCTGAATCGAAGATTAAATATTAGTATATTATAAAAATATATGAACTTCTTTTTGATCGAAAATACAATCCAAAATATGCGCATACATTAAAATCCGCGAACAAGCATATTTCTAAATTAATTATACTTAATTGAACACTCTACAGCCCCCCAGAGTAATCGTCGGGCTAATTTAGCCGTTTTACGTCCCACAATTCGAAAATTTCAACCACTTCTGCCATCTAAGAAGTGGAATTAAGAGGAGGAGGAGGTTATACGTGACATTTAAAAGTCACAATCTCAAAGTCTCACAGTGCGTACGACTTTCGAAAATTCGCCAAAGCGCCGTGCTGAAAACGTAATTTCGTACAAATTTTAAGCAACCTCCAAATCTCACCATTTTTAAGATGTCGATTAAAGAAGCGACACCAGTGCCAGTAAAAAAAATAAGAGTACTGAAAAAAAAGTAAACGAGAAAAATATAACGTACAATGGCTCAGAGAGTACGTGTGGCATTCGTACGTGACTACAAAAAGTGAACGAGTAAAACAAAGACTGTTTTTAAATCTTTTAATTTAATATTTTCTGTATATAAAATTAATTTTTATCGTTTAAATTATATGTTATTGATCGGAAATATAACGGAAAAGAATAGTTTTGCTTAATTTAACGTTTAGCTTCATGCACGACGTAAGACTTTCTATGGGTGTGGCAGATATATTATATCATACTTGTGTTCCATCATGAAATAAAAACAGAAACTGAAATAGAATTTTAAAAATACATACAAACATAGTGATTAAATTGAAAAAGTAGTTCCCGTAAAAAAAAGAAAAAAATCGAAAACGATTAATTGAACAACCTGAAATTTATACAAATTAAACGAAAGATAAAAAACAAAAAAAAACTATTGTTTGATTATATGAAAATCGACGCGCAAAATACAGCGATTCTTAGAGAATCTTCCAAAAAAACACTTTTGTCACAATCCGTATTCAAAAGGTGCGAAGCGTTAAGAACAGGCCAGTAGGCATGGCGACAGGATTCGTCGCAACACGCCGCCGAAACGAAAAAAAAAGACGACATGAAAGCCGCGGAAAAGCGAAAGAAAATGAAAGTGTACGAGTTTCCCGGGGATTTTTCCCGGGGGCGGCCGGCCTTAATTCCGGGGGCACCGACATAAAAACAGTCTTAATGTCGCCATTACCGTTTAAATGAGCGATGAAATTACGCCGGTTTTTTTCCTCCCTTCTGGCCCGTCCCTTTTCGATGTCGGCGGCCGCCGGCGTAATCCCGACCGGCACATATTTAATTTTGCCTCTTAATAAGTCGTTTGCTTCTTCGGTTTGCGATCTCGCCAACTCGCCCTTAACGAGGCCCTAAACCGACGTAATGACGGTCGGCGTGACCGCGGTCCGAAACGGAGGAACCGATGGGACTTTTCGCCTTTTCCGCTTTTCTTTTCGGCGAAGGAAAAGCCCCGGCGGTGCTTATTTACGGACCCCGGCGCGTATACGGTCGCCGGATTTATTGTCGAATGAACGTCGCATCGGATTCGCTTTCGCTTAACGCCTTTTCTCGGAAGTAAATGCGGCTTTGTTGTTATTTCTAGGGGAATGGCGATCATTAACAGGGATCATTATTGAAAAAGTGAACTGGATAAGCTGTTTTTTTTTCGGTGGATTTGGGCGCGCGTTTCTTCGAAAAGTGACATTTAATATGTTTCGCAGTTATTGATTATCTTTAAAATATAATTTTTTTCTATATTTATAATTGAATTTATTATATTTTTCTAGAAAATGTTAGAAAATATATATTATTTGCTATTTCAGTATAAAAGACTTGTTTGTAATATGGGGAAAATTTTAGAAGTTTATATTACTATGCATCTTTTATCGTTGTAAACTCAAATCACGCACTTTGTTATAGAAACTTTTATATGAAATTTTTAAAAACGTATTGTTAAGCAACTAAATTAATACAAATGTTGTACACAATATTCTTTTCATGAATGTTTAATATTAAGTATTTTCGTAATTAAGACATTATTTTCAGTCAAATTACGGAGCGAATTAGGTCGGAAATAGTGAGAGCCGCATAATTGAGACAAAAATTTTCTAGTGCATAATTTTTGCAAGAGACTTTTAAGATGCAATTTCCACCCGCTGCTTTTGCACTAGATTTCCATTTTCTCCGACGGAGGGAACGTCGGTATAATATATTTTCCGGCTTACAACTTTCACCGCGATAAGTATAATAAGCGGAAAATGCAAAACCCATTAGGAAATCTGACCGACTTTCCATAATACAAATATATCATCAATAAACGACGCGGCGTCGATTTTTCACAACTAACTTCGAAACAATTATACTCGACGGAATTAATTAATCAAACAGACGGGGTTGGGGGACATTGCCTTTCCGAGCAAACCAATAACAATGAGATGGCCATTAAGAGATAATATATAGCATAATATTGTATAATATGTGTCCTTGCGGTCTCGGAGCAGTCTCGGGCATTACGAGCGAGATCTCCGAATAGATTTTCCGCTTACCAGGTATGTCCGGTTAATGAAACAAGATTACGGAGGTCAAGGGTTTTCCCTCTTGTTCCCCTTGTCTCCCCCCCCTGGGGGGCGGAGCGCCCGAGGGCCCCCGAAGGCCCAGGCAGGCCGGCCCTGATTTAATTACGGACGCTAATTCAATGATGGAACTCGGCGAGAGCGGTCTACCAGCAATGGCGTCAAATAACCGCCTCGAAAATATGGCAATTTTTCGGCTCTCAAATTTAATGCGATTTCGAAAAAGACGTACATACTTAATGAAGGTATAACTGCTATGTACACCATTGTCGTCTGGAGATTTAATATTATATATTAACTCACCTACTCCTTACTCCGAGTATAGCTCTCACACCGATGAATTTGACTTTCTGCTTCGATTGACCCACCAGAAAGACGACATCGAATAGTGCTGCGTTGTGCATCGTGTTGGTTTCCGAATTGAGGAACACTCTGGTGAAGTCTTTGGCGAGTTGATCGTAGTCTTCGAATTGATCCCTCACCGAATCCAACAAAGGCGACGAGGGTCTCATGTGACCTATAGGTCTCCAGGAACCTGGGGAAGACGATTGATTTTTAATTCATGAAAAATTCCCGCTTTTACGATGTTGTTCGTATGCGAATCTCGTATGAGAATGCTTATTTTTTCCATACCGCAGCGAAATCAGAATCTGAGAGAAGAAAGCATTTCGATGTTATCCTGAAACGGGTATTGTTGGCTTTGAGGATAAACAGATCGTAAGCGGCATGCAAATTTATACTATCAACCCTTGAACCCCTGGGCGAAATATAAAATTGTACCAAGTAACAACAACTTATGATTATTTTTAATATATAAAAATATATTAGAGACAAGAAGATTGTATTATAAAATTTTTATCATATTGAAAGACACTTTTATCATTTCTATTGTATTATACATATTATAAGTTTATCCAAAATATCTAGTGTTAGAAAACGAGATTTTATTTATGAAAGAAAGAAAACGAGGATGTCGTAAATAAGACGATTCCGAATAATTCTAGAGCCATTCTTGTCTAAAAAAGTAATTTTGCACCTCCACTTAAAATTCAAAGAGCATTGTCTCGTAATTCAAAGGATTTTTATCGTTGTTCGAGTCTGAAAAAAGAGACGCGACTAATTAAAGACGTTCCCGACACAAAAGGTATGATAATATTGAAGACAATTTCATCGGTCGCAACGCAAAATACAAAAAAAACACGCACACTACCACCAAAATTTTTCTCAAAATAATAATAATGGCTGCTGCGGGAATGGGATAAAAACGTTTTTCGCGTGTCTTATCTTGAATGCTGCGATTTGAATTCGCGCGACTCGGCGTATTCATGTCGGCGACCTCAACAATTATTCACAACGCGACGACAAAAGCCTTCCAACCCTCATACATACATGTTTGTTGATGAGTAGTGCCTTTTGTTAACTCGAACGAATCCGAGACCGGGTAGCACGTTATAATACGCTAAATAAAGTAATGAACTTTCATATAAAAATATCTATGACACAATAGTTTAATTCACTCATTTTTATAATGATTTGATATGAAAAATTAATATTTATTAAAAAAAATTCTACTTTTTCAATGTCAGTATTTGAGAATCAAATAACGTGCAAAAATCGGATCGAAATAATATATTGCAAAAAATAAATGAAACGAAAATCAAGCCGCAGTCACGACACGAACTCAATTCACACGATGCCGATACGCACGGATTCGTTGAAAGTTCACCAATTTCTGAAAAAGCAAAAAAAAACTACCGAAAAGTTTCGGCCCGTATACTTATAGCTATTGTCGTGCCCCTAAGGTAAATGTCCAATTTTTACGCGGTATAAATAAATCGGCGGAACGCGGACTTTTCCTTACCTGCGTCTCGTGCACGAAAGTGTACACGCTTATAATGCGTTATTTGTGCAAAGTCGAAGGGCGGTTTCAGTTAAGGCTCTTTCATTTTTCATCGTCTCAGCCGAAACGAGGGCGGGTATTGAAAGCTACGTAATTGAATTCAACGAGGTTTTCTTTCAAGCTGCGAAACGGGAAGGGAAAAAAACGTGCACGTCGTGGAACCACCCGTGACTATATTCGGCAGCTTAATAATGAAACTCGATTTCAATGCTTCGTTAATTTTTTACGAGAAAACTTTCGAATCCAATCAATTTTACACAAGATAACGTTTTTTTGTAGACATAAAGGAAAGTATATCTTTAAATTTTTTTAGATTACGAAAAAAGTTCCTATTATCTATCTATCTATCTATTATTCATCGAATATGATTTATGATGTAATAATTTGAGTTTGTGTGTGATAATATTTTATAAAATTTATTGAAATATTAATGAAGCTTGAGTGTTTCAAACGTTTCTAAATATACGAAATTTTTCGATAATCTGATACTTCCCATCGCATAGGCGGCCTAAATAATCTCACATCGCATACCATTATGTAAATTTGGAGCGGTTGAATCGGCGAAATTAGCAAAATCAGCGCCTACACTAAATATAAAATATGTGAGGCCGCGTAATTTGAAAACTTTTGGATCGTGCGTGAGGGTGGAAAAACTAAATAATCCCTCTCCGACGAACGGTTCACTTAATCGTGCCCAACACAAATAAAAGTTCAGCGAAACGCTGGAAAGAGCCGCGCGGCCATTAAAAAATATTTATAAGCGTCCAAGTTTTTGTTGACATTCGACCGCCGAAAACAAAAGGACCTCGCGGGCATATTTCACCTACACCACCCACAGTGGGGTGGGAGCTTTTTCACCGGTCGGGGGAGGACAGTGGAGTTTCGGCGAGTGTCCTTTGTTGGCCGGCCGAGAAATTATTAGTTTCGGTGTGGGTCAACTTGTAATGGACAGTGCCAGTGTTGGGTAAAGCCTGTTTGAATGCTCGGAGAGTTTCCGCGGACAATGGACAAGTCGAGGTCCTTCGGAAAGCCGCGTCTTCCGCATCCGACACTCGAGATGGGTTCAAATTTTATTCATATTGCGTAAACTTCGATGTCGAAGGTTTCGAATATGTATAAAAACCAGACGTTTTCGAATTATAATAAAGTACTGTATATATTTTCAAATATCGAGGCACTTCATTGTTTTGTATATTCCTTCTATCAAACAAAGATATTATACTAAAAATCACTGATGTGGAGCAAACAAGATTATCGCTCACTTTTGGGAGTAGGCCAATATTCTTGCGAAACTCACCTCTTCTGTAAGGCTTCGGGATCTGTCCCGTTTCGGCGTGATTTGCCAAATTAGCTACTATGTCTTCCAACATCTGACTTCTGGTCCGTTCTTGCATCCTCGCAAACTTCGGCGCTGAATAGCTGGCACGCTCGCCGTTCACGATCTTCGTCAGCAGCCATTCTCTATAATGTACGAGAGGGAGAAAAATGTTCATATGAAAGATATTATCGGGTTTTGATAATGTTTGCGTACGTCTAATGCGCGATATTAAAGGTTTCGTCGAGCTTTACCTGAACATCGGTCCTTTATCGAAGACGCTCTGCTCCCAAAGGTAGGGTTTGTAGGCTCCCACTTCATCCCTCGTCACTACGGATACTTCATAGCGGGTGGGTCTCCTCTTTATTCGGGCGGAAACTCGAACTATAAAATACATGAATACATCTCTAATACTTTTTCTCGTGAATATTTTAAGAGGTTTATATAAAACAGAGTTACTAAGCAACGGCCGATTTAAAAAGATTGTACCGTACTACTCAACTCGGATCGATATTATTTTCTTCAATGTTATAATATAACAACAATTGTGGAGATAATATGAAAATTAAATATAATAAATTTAAATATTGTTTCCATGCGCAAGCCTATTAAAAGTAACTGAACAACGAAAAACCGAACTCGTATAAAAGCCAGAAATTCAAAACCACATAATATGTTACATTCGTACATGTTTACTTGAGACTTAAGTTGGTTTGTATGTTTTTTTCGACATGAGTGTTGCGTCGAAGCCTACCCGACGTCTTAATTTCCTTTCGACGTTTGTTTTTGTTATCGTCCCACGTTAGAAAGCGAAGAACGGGATCTTTTGATTTTCGCACACGAAAATTAACGTGGCCCTCGACAATAAACGATATTACGTCGAACCGAGGGGACTTAAGAAGCAAGCGGCTTAATATCGCCGAACAATGCACACTTGTTTATGTTCGAATGTAAGATCTTTAAAGCGGAAGCCGACAACGCTGCTGAAAGTCGGAGGTGGAGGAGGAGGAGCAAACAAACGGTTTATTGGACACAAAGGAATAAATGAAGGAGAAAAAGCACAAAAGGGCATTATTATTAAAAACGGCGGCGCGGTTCGCGTTACTAGCGTACAACCTCCGATGGAGCGCTCATTGTTGCCGCGCCGTTATAACGATAACGATAACGCGTTATTTATTATTGCGAAGACGCTTTAATTGAATGCTCGAACGTTGACGAAGTTTATTGGAATCGGCTACAAAAGGTCGGCGGGCGTTTCGTACTCGTTATTAAATTCGCAAAAATCCGATTTACGGTCGCTCGATCGCGAAACGAATCGCCAATTGGATGAGTGTTGCTAAGACGAGGAAACGTTCAGCGAATTAATTTTCAGGGAAGTCACCGTCGAAGGACTGGACGCAAACATGGACTCGAGTCTAGGTTAATGAGTGGAAATCGAGTTTCGCTCTACGTTTACTGGGGAAATTTCGACTCCGAAATGAAAATCATATTTCATGGAAACGTGTTAATGACCGGAGTTTTTTATTCATGTTTCTTCCGCATTTCTCATTCAAAAAGAAATAAAAATTTCATGAATCTTTAATGAGTTATTAATAAAACATTATCACTTTGCTACATTAAAATATTCTAGTCATTTTTTCAATCTGTCACAAAGTTTGGAAAGATTATTTAATAATACATTATTTAAATATCGATATTCAAAAAAACTCACATTAAATAATAGATATGACAAATTATGATATAACATCGAAGCTAGATTCTTTTTCGCATTATTTTGATTGAATCAATGCGAATTGACACACCATGAGCGTTTTCCCTCACACGAAAGAAGAATGGAAAGCATTTTTTCTTCATTAGACCAATATTGTGCAATGACGTAACCCCGCAAGTGAATGGCAGCTGCGGAATAGGCCATCAATCTTCGTTGTATAAATATTAAAGCAAAGCGAAAAAAACACAAATTTACGCTCCGACGGTTTATTTTATACACGCCGCGATCGCGTATAAATGTATGCGCGAGATGTGTTCCCAGTCCAGGAATAGGGCTGCCAACTGTGCCAGATGTATTCCCGGTTTGAGGATAGGTTAGGTTAGATTGGGTTAGGTTATCCCAAATTAAACCTTTTAAAGTTCGTGTAGAAGATTTTATTGTAAATACAGATTACAAGTTAT
>JAOXNN020000055.1:564735-578357 GCA_028571205.2 Hydropsyche betteni | reverse complement strand
ATGTATCATGTTTGCTGATTGTAGTTAATTCGATCTTCGTCGGTTCGTGAATCATATTAAAAACAATATAAGTTGAATAACACATTAAAATAATCTAAGAGCTTAGGTTATATAATATTATATATATAACTCGCGCGCGTGCGAGTTACTCAAGGAAAAATTATCTTTTTTTTCCCTCCGTAAATAGGGTAAGTTGTATACAAGCGCTTTTCCGAGATCTCGGGCATCGGTTGTTAGGGGATGGTTCTGGGGTGCGGAGGGCTGGGAAAACGGGAGGTCGGAAAAGCGCGCGAGGGCGGAAAATGCGGAAGTCTCGGCAATAATAATGGGAAACGAGCTAGACCGGCAATTTGCACCGGCGAGATATCTCGTTATAACGTCTCGTCGAGCTTTCCGACATCTCCCGCAACTTATTTCATAGCAAATGAGCAAAAATAGCATTGTGACCGACGAGCTTGACTCGTTTAAGTAAAACGCGGTCTGGATGAATCATTCGCTCGGATTTAACAGGCTTCGCCTGGAGAAAACTCGACGAGTAAATCACCTGGTAAATCTAGCCATCGGACAGAATTGTTTTCTGTAATAAAAGTGCTTTTGTATGCTGGTTCTATTTTATATTTTGCAACGATGATGCGACCTGTTTGCAAAATGGAGCATGATCGCATGAATCATTAGCTTATTTAAATATTCAGAGAGTGTAGAAAATATTATAGTTTCGTTGCATACTAGATAAAATAAATTTAAAACTTATTTTAAAAATATACTAATTCAAAAAAACCTACAAGCGCGTTAAAAGGTATTTTGAAAATTCAAGTAGAGAGAAACACAATTTTGTTAACCGCTAACTTTTTGGGATAAAACGTGATCTGCCTCAGACTCACTGTTTAACATTGTCTCTCGGGTTAAGCGTAATCTAATTACTGCAACTTTACAACTGTATTAAACTAAAGAAAACTTTACCGCCGAAGTGTGTTATATAAAAAAAATAAGCAAATTCACACAACGCATGTCACTCACCGAGTATGAAAGTGTGCAGAAAATGGCTTTTGATACATGCCGGTGAGAAGCCGGTGTTATCGGCCTCCAAGAAAACCACGCAAACGATGTCGTTGCCGATGTGTCTTTTTCTTTGCAACTTTTGCGGATCGTGTCGCTCATATGGCAGCTGGGTGCTCACGTGGAACATTATTTCTATGGATCTCCAGCTGGTGTAAACCGAGTATAACCCTGTCAAGTCGTGAACGGTGTCTAAACCTCCTTTGTACTTGTCGAAACCTGCGAAAAATTAAAAAAAAATTATATCTTTAAAGTTACTTTGGAAAATTGAATGTGAACATAATAATAAATCAACATATTGAAAATGGATCATTTGTGTAATATTTTCACATAAAATAAAATATTGGTATCTGTTCCTGTCATGATCTTTTAACTTTATTGGATAATACTTTCGAAGTCTCAATTAATAAAATAGATCTTCATAATATCGTATGCATCCTACTTTAACAGTCCTCTCGTATAATGTTGAATGAATATTTTGAGTTTTAGTATCATACGTCATGTTTGTTTTACACGAGCACTTCAGCAATATTCCTCATAGCATAAACTACTCAAAGAACAAACTTTCAACGTTTTCGGTTAGTTTGTGCAATATTTGCATCAAAGCTTAAATAGCAAAATTCTGTGTATCAATGTGTTATATATTATATGTATAATATGCAGACGATACTAAACTAAGGAACGTGATTTTCTCTAAACTCCTAGCATTGCGTTCGAGAATTGAGTTTCATTGTGTGCAAACAGTAAATGATAGAACAATTTATGTTATATATGTATAATATAATATTGGCAATAGTTTATTTTTAGTACCTCTAAGTCGAACTTTATCACCTAAAACTTGTAAAAATTCTTCGAACAAAGGTGAATTTTCATTGTTATCCAAAATTTCTTCTTCGGTATATTGACCTTCTTTCACATAAATTACTCCCACTTTCAGTTCAGATTTTATAAACACCTGTAACAAAACAATACAAAATCACAATTTGTAACAAGTAATTTATGAGTTAAAAAAATATTATAAACATAAGATTTAACGACTATTGAATTATTAATGTTTCAAATATTAGCTTAGTATAAAATAAAAGTGATTGGTTATTGGTTATATTCGCATAGTTCGAATTTTATATTGAAAAATTCACCCGAAACATGAATCAGTGTAAACGACGTTCATAAACGTGATTTTAATTTCCGGCAATGCCATTGAACGACTTTGATTTGTGAATGCAGCGTGTTTAATTTAAAATTCACAAGAGGCCAATTTCCATGGAAAACGTATACGCGCGTAATATAAGAATGAAGCCATAATCATAATTATTATAGCTTGCATCGTAAGAGGCTGCATTATTTATTTAAAGGGGAACGCGAGGAAAATCGTTTTCCGCACGTGCTACTGACGTGACGTCAAAACGCGAAACACTGATAGGCAAAAAGGTGAAATTTCGCGAGGAATCTTTTATCGCAGGAAATTTTCCAAAAAAGACGGGAAACGTAATGCGTACCGCGAAAAAAAGTGGATGAAGGACGTCTCTGTTATTCTTGATGTATTACGAATGAACGCCGTGTGACACTTTAAGAGCGCGAGGTGAAGCATTATCATTATTAATGGAATTATGTATGATATAAGAATGAAGCCCACGCACCTGAATTCTAAATAAAAAAAATCGTGTTTTCTGTACACGTCCCACATTTTTCCATAGTAGACACTCCTTCATCAAATGTCGGTTAAAAATAAAAAAAAACTTTCCTTGTTTCATATTTACGCAACTTGTATCTCCGGCGAATTGAAAAACTTTATTTCGCGCGTTACGAGTTATTGAATGAACTCGCACGCTGAACAGAAAGAGAAAAACTCGATGACAACGGAATAAATAAAAAAAAAACTCATCTGAATTTCCATATAAAATTTGTGAAGGGAAGCACATGAATACGTAACGAGATAATCAATAATAAAAGATAAGTAGCGTTTTATTGCGTATTGTTTATTCCAAAGCACAGAGATTTAGCCGTGTTCGGGCAGAAGCCACGCGAGCTTCGAAACCCATTTTCCGTTTAATTACTTAGCAAAAATATTATGTAAATTTCTCTCCACGTTTTGGAGATGCTATTATGAATGTAGCAAAAGATATCTTTCCCAGGGATTACAGTGTATCGCGGAGAGGAGATTTCGCGAAGCCTGAGGGGGTCCCACGAAACCTCTGTAGCACCAACTTCGAACCCTCCGGGAAATATTAATATATTGTTCAACTTTTAGGCAAATTGCGAAATGATTGTACGCAGAGCGCTCAAGGCGACCCTAATAAATTAATAAATAAACAATTTTCCGACGTAATCGATGAGTTTTGTAACGGTTGCTTTTTTCTGGGGAGGCTCGAGATGGACGCGAATCGGTGCCGCACTCGTCGTATTTACGACTCGAGTCTGGTTTTATCGACGACCGATATTGACGTTTGTTGCAATTTTATTGGGCAATTTGGACCTATGGGCGATGTAAAGACGCATCTGCTCTTAAGTGATAAAATTTTAATCGAATGTAATAAGTTACGATACGATCGAATCATTTTTTTTACTATGGTGTTTCGTTTGATTTTTTTTCGTTATTAAATTTTTTTTCAAATGATAAATATACAATATGAAGATTATTTAGTTCCAATATGATTTGATTTGAATGTGTCGACGTTAGCTACAATTTTAATTTATTTTTAAATACAAAATGAAGTAATATTCACCAAATTGTAGCAATGCTATTTGCGGAAGATCGCTTTTAGCTCGAATTGCATAATTTATTCCTCAGTTTATCGCATCGACCGAAAATTCGGCCACAAAAGGAGTTAAACAACTCACAGACCATAGTTCATTATGCGGGTTTCGAGAAGGCGCTGAATGGGTTCGAGTACCCGCCGGGGAGACACAAGTCCGAAAGCCTTTCGCATTACACCGCCACCTGAACTAAGTTTTTATTTAATTTGGTATTGAGAAAGTTGCCCAAATCGAAAATTAATTATTCAAAACGACCGACTCGCACCCGTGAGCACTTGTTGACTGCCTAACTCCTTCAGCGGCTGCCATTCATGGGAACGTAGTCGTCTCGTCATCGACGACGTCCTTTCGGCTTATTTCTAATTGGTCTTCTGAAAGTTTAACAGCGATTGCCTCGGTCAAATATTGAGAGTCTCTTCCTTCCCCTCGACGGCCATAATAGTCCCCTTCCGGGTGGTTTCCCCCTCACTAGCATCAATCCGTAATGAAGCGCATTAAAATTACTAGCTTCTCTCGGGTGGTTCCGTCAATACGGTGTGTGGAAATAAAGCAGTGAAAATCAAACGTCAAACGGTACATTAAATATTAAGTTGAGTCGCTGAGAGCCGCATAAACACGTCGAATCGAGCGCGCTTTTATTTCGTACGAAATAAATATAGAACGGGAAAAAAACACGCCTAAGTGAATAATGAATAATATATGAAGTTTTTCTCGGTCGTTATGTATTCATGAGCAATTTTTGAACGAACGCTTCGCGGGTGTCTAAATTTTGTATTATTCGGTCGATCGAAGAAATGTCAAAAGTAGCGATTCGGCGATAAGGAAGAGATTTTCCTTTCGAACACTTCAATTGGAGGTTTATTATGTTTGAAGAATTTACGCTTCGTAATAAAAGCGAGCATTAATAAAGGATTTTTGTGATCCGCTAATAAAAAAAGCGTATATCATAAAGATGCTTTCAAGTTATTAATTTTTAATAAAGCCTTGATTTTTTACCATCTAATAGACAGACACGAGACATTTCGCAAATATTTTCGTTGCCCGTGTGATGAGAGTGAAAATGACGGGCCACTGTGACGAGATGAAAAAATTTCAGACATTCCAGGTTCGAAGAGATTAAACAAATTCTATGATATTATTATGAATATAGGGGTAATTTGAAAAATTCTTTCGGGATATTTTCGTTTATATTAAAAAGTTCCATTGTTTCTATGCCACGTGCATTACGAAAATAATTAGATTCAACGTCGAAAAAATTGTGTAAAATCAATTTTTAATAGATAATTTTTCAAGGTATTTCAAAATTAAAGCGTAAATGCTCATCGCACAGATTTTTGAAATGTCAATATTTTCTCTATAATAGTAGGTATTCAGGAAATTAATTTTGTGCGGTGTTTCAACATACGCGTACCTGAAATGAACCCCTTTCATGAATCTATCAGTGATTGACTCTGAAATTTAATATAAGAACATTAAACGGTAATTTTGTTCAAAATTCACAAATCCATGAACAAAATTATTAAAAATCATTCATATTTCTATGATAATTTGATGCAAGCCAAAACTATAATAATTTCAGCTGGATATAAACATTCACATAATATAATACAAAAATCGAATTTCGACAATGAAACTTTTTTATTTTGAAATATTAAAAACATCAGCATCGTCGATAGTATAAATCCTTTTTTAATTCAAACTGAAAAAGTTGAAATTCAGTCAATCGGCAATGTGCGATGAACTGAAAATTCGATCGGGACGGTAACAAGTTCTGAACCAGTCGAGAGCCAGGACAAATGAGGTGTAATTTGGGTGGTACCGGTGTGAATGCAAAGTGTTGATTAAAGGGTTGTAGAGGCCAGCGTCGGCAACTAATGAGGCAAAAAGGATTTTCGTGTAGTAGTCTCTCACCCGCCACGGTCGATACCACTTCACCCACATCGATCTATGTGCAAAGAAAAGCCGGGGTTTTATAGAATAGTTTTCAATGTATTTGTACACGTATAATATAAATGGGGTTATTTTTGAACCCAGACGAACGACTTCACCATTCAATGATAAATAAAATAAATCGTGATTAAAACAATCTCCACAATATCACTCCCATAACAAACCGTCGCGTTATTACGACCGGAAAACGTTCACGAGAAAGAAAAGATTTTTTTTGCGATTACGGCGATATTTTGCCAGAATTTATATCGAGCAATCGAACGGATGTATAAAATAACCATCGACGGTTCTCTTTTCTCGAGCTTACATACGCATACAATGCGTGGAAAACCACCCCGCGAGAATGTACACGTCTCGAGATACGACTATGAAAATGGGACTCGTTCCGCGTCCTTTTCTCACGCGAACATGATTTTGGGTTAGAATGGGACGCGGCTAGGGTCCAAATGGCCCTCATTGTCAAAAGTGCTCTTTCGTTCCGCTTCCAAAACGCATCCAATAATACAAAGTGGATGGAATGAAAATGGACAGAAAAATTGACGGACAACAAGTAAATACGCGTTTCCCGTTCCATCGTGTCTATTATTTTCGAAAAACATGATAACGTTCGCAAAAAGCTCCATTTGAATACTTTTAGAAAGTGCCGACTTACATTCAAATATACATTTCGATAATATAGAATATGATTGAAAATGTGTGGGTTTTCGTATTTAAATTCAGATGAAAGATTATTTTTGTTTTACGGTTTAATTCAACAGTATTTTGATTTAAATTCTTGATAGTGGAAAATGAATTGAAATGAAGGGTTATTATTCTGAAAACATGCATGTATTCGACAATTAAAATAATAGATTAATATTTATAAATACTATTCTATATACCAGGTGATTAATAATTGATTAAACCGTTATAGAATATATAATATATTGTTACCCTGTTGATTTTACAAAAGCGACATTTTGAGACTGTACTCATTATCGAACCTTGCTTATAATGAGCAAATTGGAAGTTTTTACTAAGAGTTTCAAATTTCAAATCTGATAAAAGAATTTTCATCACCTACGTGGTATGGAACTTTGAAGAAAAACGCAATCGGCTTATTTTGCGAAATTAAACAGAAGCACCAGATTTCCTTTGAATTTTCCCTGTAAAGCAAGAGAGAACGAACATGAACGTTCGTTGTATGAAAAGCGACGAAATACGAAACACCTGTGAAGCAACCCTTCAAAAGATCCACGATAGTCAGATTGGGAAATAGATATGATTGAAAAACGTGTTGAATCTCTTGCTCAGTAGGCTTTCGCGGTAAGCCCAGCGCGTGTCTTCCAGAAAACATTCGTACGCGATCGCGTAAATACTAGACGTGTTTGCGTGAGATTTTCTACAGTAATTTATCTTTTTAACCTAAACAAAATCCCACAAAGAGATCAAATGTTTGTGCAGCGTTTCTCATGAATGTGTGCAAATAAAAAAATTTCATTCGAGACTATTTGCGGGAGACGTGCGACGAAAGCCGCTTTGCTTGGCGCGGTTCCGCACGGCAAATAAGCACGTTCGAGAAAATTGCCGCATTCGTACGGTATCATATCGATGTAATGTGATAACGTTCAAATACAAACGTTTACAATGTTGTACTACATTCTCGTTGCCGGAAAATGTGTTCCTCGAAGTTTAGTTGTTTATACGCAATACAACCCGCGTGGCTCGTTACGAGCACTCGAACCATTCCGCTGGGTGGAGTTAAAGAATTCTACTTTTTAACCACTTTCGTTGTTACATTCCCGCAATGAGTCTTAAATTAAATTTTAGCTAATTACCTAGCGGCGTACAATAGTAATTTTTGAATGCATAACTTTTCAAAACGTTCAAATTAAAAGCTCATTTTCGATTGCCGCGATGTTATCGGGTGCTTTCACGCGTATGTACGCACCGTTTAATCGCCGGGGCATATTCGTACGGTACGATTTTAATAAAATTTCCCTTTTGTGATTCAAAGAGGTTACCTCGTCTCTGAAGCAAGGCTTAATTGCTATGCCAAATGCGTGACGCAATTTGAAATTAATTACTTGCAACGCGTAACGGTGGGAGCATAGCGCCACATATTTAATTACGTTGTTGAATGAAACCTGAGCTCAATTACATTATAATTGAATATTAGCATACTCTCGCATTTTGAGCAGAAGCTCCTACATAAATACATAATTACAATTTCGGAGATAAATCGTAATGTACACGAAGAACGCCCAAGCGAGCATCCCAGATCAACATAAACAATGCGCACTTACTTGGTCCAATTTTAACAGTTCTTCGGGAGTATCAGGCAGCTGTCCTAGCGTCAACGGTGGACTGATGTTAACTTCTTTACCTAACGATCTGACCACTTCTTCTCTGTTATATCTGTCAGCGAAAACACACGAAGCCGGTATGAGACCGTGCACTGTATAACTGATGGCTCTAACGAGTATCCTGCGAAAGAATAAAATAAAAATTCAATGAAATTATTGATGTTTTCATCATAAAGAACAAGTAATTGTTTTATTTTTAAATCTATTTCAATAGACATAAAATCGAATTTTTCCACCTGCAGTAAAACGGTACGGACACAAATCCTACCACTTTTACTCAATCCACAACATTGAACAAACGGCGCGTACTCCTCGTCCCACAATCACACTATACAAACTTCGGGTTATAAAAAGTGCAAAAGCAAACAGCACAGATACACAAGCGAGTGGTGAAACTAAAAGATTACCACACGGTCGCTAATTAAAAGCAAATATATATATACGCGTCGAGCGAGAGCGCGCAGATCGTCGTAGATAATCTTGGCGGGCAAACTTCGCAAGCTCATGGTCTGATGAACTCAAACAAAACATGGAGGTGTTTCGGACACAATACTCAAATAGTCGGACTGAAAATCATAATCTGCCTCGGTGAAACTAGGCACGTTTTCAGGCCTTGCACAAAGCTCCTGTTGTGACGTTGGCCTTAGCGCGGATGTGCTTTTAACGCTCGGTAAACTTACGTACTGTTTGTTTCGAAAAGGTCATTTTGGGATTCTAGTTTTTGAAGTGAGTTAAAGTGTTTTGCTTATAATTTATATTGTTTTCGGTTTATATTCTGTTGAAATTGTCATATAATATAATTAATAATACCAGATAAAACATGACAAAAAAAGTTTTTATATATTAAATTAATATTATATTTCGATTTCGATAATAAAAAAAATTATTCACGCGAACAATTCCAAATTTAGGAAATTCCCCAAAAAACAATAAAATATCACCGACAAAAGCCTCAAAACACAAACGAAGCCATTACTGGACCATTATCCGCTTCGCGCGAGAACACACGCCGAACGTATTCAGAATGCAGCGCATTGTTTAACACCGCCGTAGAACCAATTATTCTTCATTATCCAATATTCAGGCTCGAATTATGCCGGGGGTGGTAGGCGGGTGGTCAGTGGGTGGCTAGTGGGCGGTCTCGAAGGCTTTGAAGGTACGTACGGCGGCCCTCACCTGTGGCCGAGATGGGCAGTTCAGCACATTCGTATGCATATGCGCAACGTGGGCTAAGTCCCGAAAGACTGTTCGTAAATAGCCAGACCGCTTACTTACGCATTATCATAATTAAAGTGTTGCCGGAGTGTTCTGTGTTAAATTTTAAACGGCGACCGTGTTGCGGGGTCGGAAATTTGCCGTCTCTAAATTTTCAGTGTTTCGTTCGGTAATGGATGTGTTTTCATATGAATTATTCGATTAAATAATTTTACGAATTTTGTGTATAAGTTTAGTTTTATTGTATTTGTTTTAATATTTTGAAGTACTGTAGTGTAAAACATTTTATTCTGATAATACGTTTCATTTTAGTTTCCTTTTTAATCAGATTACATTCAATATTGAAACCAACATTTTTTTAACTGGTAAAAGGAAAAATATATTCCAGAGAATAATATCAACACAACCATTGGAAAATAAATGTCATGATTATATATCATACGTAATATAAACGTATGTCTTTTAGAACCAAAAATGGTTTTCAAAGAAAATGAGCTTTAACTGAAAATAATGAGGTACTTTTTTAACAGCATTTGTTCTATATGATTATTAAATAATTTGTAAAATTATTAAGAAAATCTTGCTCAGCATTATTCATATATATATACTCATTAAATTATTGATTATACCCCTAGGATTATATATTACGTAAAAAAATTTAATCGACCTTAACAGTCTAAAAATATATTTAATCACAATGCAAACCTACACCGATTCTCACTCTCTTATCAATTATACGAAAGCGTTTACAAAACTGTTCGCGAAAGGCACTCAACGAAATTGCGTAATATTTAAACAAATTACATTTTCATCCATACGTGAAAAAATGATCGTACCAAGTGGAAAACGGCAAAAAGCCTTTTTTTGCAGACACACAAGCCCTGCAATATAAATAGCCGCACATTAAGCGCGTATAGCAGAAGGGCGGCGCGAAGGGTTGGTCGGTCTTGTACGCTGTAGTCCCTACAAGAAATGTATGTTTCATGATTTATACAAATGGGGGTGTTGCTCTACAATCTTGATAAACTGCCGTATGCTACCCCGGCGTTCGTGGTAAATTAATTATGAAAATTGAACGGGTCGCAATTCTGAATTATTGATGCGAGTTTTACGTATGCGCGCCGTATAAAAACGTTACCGTGTTTGTCAGTTGATTGGTTGTTTGTTGTGTAAATATGTATTGAAGAATGAGTGCATAAATGAGAATTTTGTATAAAAAGATTTTTGTTTATATAATAGTTTCATATATTTTTGAAAATATGCGTTTCGTCTTGGAATTGAACATGAAACAAGAAAATGGTTTACGGAAAAATTTAAAGTTCGTCGCGTATGGAAAAGTGGAAAAATCACGCTCACCAGATTTATTATTTTATATATAAAACAAACAAACCTTGACACGTACACGCGTATACAATATAAAATAATACTTCTTGATGAAATTTCTTTTATGCGAATTTTGCGTCACAACACCGAAGACTTTGAACGGGGATCTCTGTAAAGGACTGAAATGTCAACAGCTGTCACGGACAAAGCAAACGGGCCCACGATAAAATAAAGATATTAAGCGCCGAAAAGGGAGACCCGCGGTAAAAAATATTTATTAATTCAAAACGGCGAAAAACACCGAAACGCAAAGGATTGGCGTTGTGTAACATCCGGGTGGGATTTCGGACGAGTCTGCGATTTGACTCGTGTTGCTGCAGCCTGAATGAATCTGCTTAAATAATACCAAATATACAACTCGATCTAATGAATTTTTATTATAATATATCATTATATATAATCGATTTCAAATTTTTGACAATCAAACACGATAATTTTTATCAAAGAAAAATTTATCAAACTGTTCCGATTAATTGTGGCTTGACAAGATTGACGATGACGAGACCTATTAAATGGAAAACACGACGCGGAAAACTTCACGTAGGCCCGAACAACGTTTACCATTTTCGTTCACGTGCCACAACATACATCCTACATATAATATTACCACGCAATGGGAAACTGACGCATTATTCGCACTCGTCATCTATCATCGGCGCGTCTTTGTTCTGTCTCTCGTCGCGGAGCTTTCGATCCGACAACGTTTACGTTTTTCGACTCATTGGACTACGCGCGATAATATATCATTTTAGCGCCGGTGCTTTTTGCAAATGTTTTGAAGTTTGCGAGTGTTTTTATTTTTATTCCCCGTCTAAAAGGTTGTTTGCGTGCCCCGCTCAGAGCTTCACATCGACAACTGAGCCATTCGCGATAAAAAGAAACAAAAAGACGGGGAAAATATAGACATGTTTCAAAAGAAAGAGAATGATATATTATTCATGTAGGTGTTATGTATTTTTTCAGCTGATGTTGATCGACAAGGTTGTCGTATTATTATTGGAAACAATAACGCGTTTCCGTGTTGGGAATACTTAAAAATGATCAAGGCTTAACGTATTTACACAATATGTAGAAAATTTCAATGAAAATGGCACGATTTATAAATAATGCGAAAATCTGAGCTTGCTCGTTTTTCCATTATTTCTATTAAAATTTCATCGAAGTACTGTACTGTAAACGTAAATACGTTATTTTTTGTGAATATTTTTAAATAAATGTTTATTCAATAAAATAATATATTTTTATATAAAATAATATATAATGAGCGCAGAATTTTTCGTAAAAATCACATAATTAATTTTAAACTCTACTTTCATTACGATTGCAACGATATACGATTTCTTTTGAAAAAATTTAGAAATACTAAAAAACCGTTGCAAAATTCGCAAAAGATTTCAACCGTAAACGTGCACAAAACTCGTTCCGCCATTTCAACTGCAACTGGCACAAACCACTTTTGCAATACGTGACCGTAACACCTCGACGAATTTTCACATCAGGAAATTTCCTCCGAAAAACTCTACATTGAATTACCACATAACGATCCTTGCAAACGTGCAAAAAAGCGAACCCAGATATGCGAAACATGCGTTTTCCCATAAATTATTAACGGACCCACAGTAAATTCGCGTTCCATTAAATAAATGTTTCATTTTCGGAGAGACGGCGAAGGACTCGGGACCGGTGAATTTTTCACAGTTTTCATCACAATCGCATCGCGCCATTCTCCATTTTTTATGGGGGCCCTCCTCGGCGACTGCGCCCCCGGGAGTTCCGGCGGGGGGCGGAGGCTTCGAGGGCTTTTTCGGGGACTCCATTAGGGGATTTGAAAAACCCAATCCTCGATGACAGGCCGGCCGGTTGAAAAAGCCCGCTCCGGAGGACGTCCTTTGTCCGGATTAACAATAATTAGCGACCGTCAAAATACGTACGTTTTGTCCTCTGTGTGCGCCTCGACGAGGCGACACCGCAAATTCTGAATTGTTAAATACCGCGATGCGAAAGTCGACGGTGTGGTGTTTGAAGAGATTAGTCAGCTTTTTTCATGTGTGAACACATGAAAGAGTTTGTTGGAAATACGCTTGATTTGTCACTTTTGAAATATATTATATTCAAAGCTTTATTTGAAATATTTTCCGCTGACAACTTTATATAAAGTAAATTATTATTTTATCGTATAAATATTTTTTTAATTTATTTAATATAAACCTCATAAAAAGAAACGTATATTAACAATATTTTTCTGAAAATATTATTATGATATATTTCAAAAAAGATATCATTACGATTTCATTGAATAAATTGTCCAAATTATGAAAATACGAAACCCAACACAAAAATTGTGACACATGATATTTTAGACGTATAAAAATCTAAAAAGTCCTCCGATACACTTTTTATAATGGTTATTCAATACTTTATCGAAAAAATATTGATATCGCGTAACAAGAAATAGCACTAATAATGTATCGGAGACCGTCGCCAAATTGATACGGTGTCAAGATGATACACGTCGCATCGAATTTATTTACGACATTTCGCATTAGATTTTCGAAGCGTCCATCGAAGGCATAATCTAACGCCAATAAAAAGCCCCTCGGGGTATCTTCGGAGCGATAAGTTTCCAGTTTCAAGTCGGCAAAGTGGCCGCCTCGAGGGAGGTGCAGCGCGTCAGACAATTTGACATTTCTGAGACGCGAAAGAAAGTGAAAGTCACTCCCTTTCACTCTCCTCGTCCTTGTCCGGGGAGCTGAAAATATCAAACACAATAATATTTGGTCGGGGAAGTGAAAATAAAATTTTCAGAAAAGTGTGTGTGTGTGTGCCGCCCCGAGGAGCGAGTTCGATAATTCAATTTCGCTTCGTATGAAAATTTGAAAACGAAGGGACGTGTCGCAGTTCTATTTTCGCGTTGCG
>JAOXNN020000055.1:547414-560966 GCA_028571205.2 Hydropsyche betteni | reverse complement strand
AGTTCGATAATTCAATTTCGCTTCGTATGAAAATTTGAAAACGAAGGGACGTGTCGCAGTTCTATTTTCGCGTTGCGAATGAAATTCATTTGTGCCTTCGAAAGTTTTTAATTGAAAAAACTGAAAATGTATGAAAATAATCTGGCATTGTTGGCTCTTTGCGCAAACTAAAATATAAATTGGACGCGCGTCGTTCCGTCACCGAACAATGATGATCGAACGCGCATTAATCGAAATTGAAAACTGAACTCAATGATGTGCAATATTGATTGAAATATCATTATAATTTTCACAACAAAAACACAGAGGAAATAAACAGGATTTGAATTTACTCGATCATATAAAAAAATAATAATTTCATGATTAAAATTGTTTTGATTTATCGTTTCAGATGTATTAGATTATTCGATGCACCGCGCAACATAATTGACAACCTCAAATATCCGAATAGTTCAGAAGTAATTATACAGTTTACGTGGACAGACAAGCAACAAACCGCCATCCATATTATAGACACTAGAATGGCACGTTGACATTTCAATTAGCATTCGGTGATATGCAACAATCATAGTTTCAGGAATTCCACGCGAAGCTGAACAGACGAGGATCTCACCAGGCAAAACCTAAGGGATGGGCGAGTCATGGTATGGGATATTGCAGTGGTAAAGCTGCCGGGGTTGCCATTGGACACCACCCTCGAATAAATAATTCCAAGTTTGAGCCCCTAACGACCCTCTTGTCGGAGCATGCAAGCGATCCGCAGGTTGAGTGGTGAATATGGTATGCTTTGTTTCCGAATTTACTACTGAAAGCTATTATTTGAATTGTATATATGCGACAGTTTGAATTGTGCTGCATTTGGTTTGATGTAAATTTAACGTTTACGTCAAAAGATTATCAAAATTATATTAAAATGATAGTAAATGTTTTCGTTTAAATATATTCAAATTATGCAATATATTCAAAATGATTTTGACGATAGACAAAGCAGCTTATAAACCTTTCATAGTTTGATGAGTGAAATATGAAGTATGTACCTGATGGTTCGGGGAATGCGCAACCAAAGTTCGTTCGTGCAAAAAAACATAATCTCTTTTACGAAAAGCTGCGCTGAAAATATTTTGAAAATTTTACTAATGAAATACATTTTGTAGAGAGAATGCTTCGTGCATTTTTTCCCGTTAATATTTTTCCAGAGAGTTATCGAAATGAAATATCTTGAATTTTTCAGGCGATTTCATCGAAAAGCTCCCTCGCGCGTTATGCGGATAAATTTTGATGTGGTGAAACGTGAATTTTCAGACTTGTATTATTATTTCCAATAGGAGCCATTGTGTACCGTACATACTGCAGTAAGCTAACAATACAACTAGTTGAATGAACTACACACTGTTGGTCTACAATGGACTATGAGAACCATATTTAGTAAATAGTGTAAACTTTGTGCAAAGTGTGCATTCAGTACAGGAAACTAATCAAATAACCATTAGTCTACATCGATAAATCCTTGTTAATTATTACAAATTTTGCACCTCCATATACCGTTTACCAATGGAAAATCACGATTTTAACATAAGTACACGAAAGCCGATTACAATCAATTTGAAATAATCCCCATTCAAACAAGCTCTATAGAATTTAAAACTAATATAAAATGTAAATACATGTGAAGATTTTTAAATATAGTACAACAAAACAAATTAAATATTGACAAAAATCTCAAATTATTTTACCTCAAATTCAAAAAAACATGCACAACTACGACACTTTTCTATCTTTAAAATTTTGCACACGAAAAACCTTATTACCAATAATGAACTCCGTTGTAATTTTTGATACACACGAAAAGGATTTGTCAGATTTAAACGTAATAATCCTCTCGTTATGAAGTCAACCGACAACCACCCTTTCCGGCGACGCTACATCATACATAAACGAACATCCCAATCGGACCGCGTTTCCAATCAGTCAAAGTTACACATAACAGATACCTATTCTAAATGGAAGGTTCTAGTTTGAGGCTTATTTTGTAGTCTGAGACTTAAACGATTAATTAACGCGCCGATAAGGCGACCTAAGTCCGTTTGGCTTAGCGTAATGAGCTTTATTACCGTGCCGATATTTTAAACGGCACGCAAAGGCGTTTGTACGAATTAATTTGCAAGCTTTGACGTTTACATATGCTAATCGACCGGCTAAATTGTGCCTTTTTTGTAGTTTCAGCACGCGATTTTTATACGTGGGCAATTTTATTCGAATATCTAAAATACGAATTGATTGAACAATCAAATGTAAGTGATAGTCTATTAGAAAATTTATTTGATCGAGAGTGCTTTATTTCATTGTTTGAAACTATTATATGCAATAAACCGTAACATTAAGCAAATTTGGTGTATTTGAATATCGTATAATATATTTATTTAAATATGTGAGTTTACTTAAGTGATTCTATACGTTTTGATAGACGACTTTAACGATTACGTTGTAAGTCTATATACTTTCGAATAAAAGTAACATTAATACGTCATAAATATTCTTGAATGGCATATGTTGAATAAAACGAATTTTCGCTGTAACAAAACAGCGATAAAATTTATATCTGCCTTATTTGGATTAGGGCATATCCCTAGGGCGTAAAATAATTTTATTATTTATAAATTGTATCCGTACAAGTGCGGTGTGTACGCAAAAATTAAATTATATGAATAATTAAAATCGCATTAGCACCACCCGTTTAAAATAATAAAAGGAGAATTTTCAGTACGAGCAAACAATAAAAGGTGAGTGTTTTGATCAATACCATGGACGTGGGCGAAGGTATATTAAATTTTAGGCATTCGCCATTGGCTTGGCCCTGCGAAACTGAAAGCTCTGAAATATCATAATGAACGGTTCAATCTAAGCTTACGGCGATAAATTTTCTGTGTAATGAATTTTCACCTATTTGTCAAGTAAACCGTTGCACAACGTTTCTATTTAATACTGTAAATATTTTACAGTGAAGCTTTCAAATTTCATAGTTTTCAGACTATATTTATTTTTCATTTAATTATTTTAATTGAAACGCAAATATTTTTTATGCATTTCACGAGCAACGAAGTCATTGTTTACTTTATTATTTCTCTAGCAATTTTTTTTCATAGACTCACGTATGATAGGTTCATATATATTCAGATTTTTATCTAAGCTATGCAAACTTTCATCACGAACATTCTGTTTGAATAAAAGCGTTTACTTAAGCAACTCAACGTTACTCATATTCCAAAAATCAAAATCCCATAACTTTTGTAAATTTTTCCACAAAAACCACAACCCTTGCGAGCGGCACAACTCGCAGCATCCTCGGCTTGCCTTTTGGGTCGTTTTCGACGGTTGTTTATCATAAAACAAGATTTAATATGTCGTCGGCGATGAAAAAAAGGGCTGGCAGGACATTTGTGCCCTAGTCAAAATTGGAACGGCAGCCTGGAACGCTCTAATGGAGCCCGCCTTGCGTCGTATGAAAAATGACAGTATGAATTTTCATTAAAGCATCCAGCGCGAACTTTCGGCAAGCTTTCGCTCCTTGCGTGTGTAAAACGAATCGTCCGACATATATTTATATTAAGCGAAATTTAATTTCGGGCTCGTTATGCGCGCTGACGTCTCCGGCAACCGTTTGACGTGATGTATATCAACGTTGATAATATTGTAATTAAAACGCACCTTCTGCCGAAAACTTGCCGGTGTGCTTGCTTCTTAGGCAGACAGGGCTCAAATTAAAATTTTGTTAAATAATTAGCAAAGATTGCGTATACGATGAACAATTAGGAATGTATGCGTGCTTTATTAACATTATGTCCTATAAATTTATAATTATCTACAAGGATCAAATAGCAATTGAATGAAAAATAAATATTTTCTCATCATAGAACCCGTTTTTAATAAACTATTATACAACACTGTTTACTCATGAAAGTGCAACGAGGATTTTTCAATTATACTTTTCATCTATTTTATAGCGAAGCGTGATTAAACTGTTCGAACAAATACTATTTCGTCGTAAAAAGGATATTGCATTTCTCTTCGACAGAATTAAATACATTCGTGTGGTGTATCTATAATATATATGACTTGTGGTCAGATTGTTTGATTGTACCGGACATACTATAATATATTAGCTGTTCACTACCCAGCTTAAATTTCAGCTGCATTAGAGGAGACCATTTCATAAACCGAATCCAATAACAGGATCCTATGTTATTATTTTGCTCTCATGTTTAACATATCTGTTCTTGAAATACAAATTGAATCTGTACATAGGATTAATCCTGCATGTATTAGAATATAGTTACATTTCCGCAAATCCATTTACAATGTGACTTCATGCAATTGATACTCTCTAAAATCAATCTTATACGGAATGCACTATGTGCAATTTACTATCCAGATAATTACTATTTTAAAATATATAAATTTGAATTTTATTATATGGAATTTAAATATATTCAGAAGCGGTAATGGCCAATGCACGTGTTGCATGCCTATGTCGTTATTTGCACAAGTGCATCCCGCCGTATGTATCGGATACAAATCCAATAAAATAATGCGTGCACGGCAATAATTCCAAATTTTATAGGCTCTACGTGACACCATAAACTTCGGAATCAAACGATAAAAAAAATCGACCTGAACGCTCTTTTGCATCGAAAAAGCTTCCTTTTTTATGTCGAAAGTTTTATCTCGCGTATATAAAAATAAGCTAAGAGTGATTTACTTCATCCGCCGTGGAATGTTGTGAACGCAAAATACATAACATCGAACGCTTCGATTAAAACACAATGAAAGAAAAATTGGGTATCGTTAAAATTTCCGTTTTATTTACATCCCTTTTCTCCTGTGAAAAATCGTATCGAATCTATTGATTTGAACACGTATAAATACAATAGTTCAATCCGTTTTTTATTTTTATGATAAATAAACTAGTTCAACAATAAAATAGATAATATTATATAATAATTTCTGCAAAATATTTCGTATATTATATTATGAAATTAATCAGAAGCCTTGAAAGCAGATCTGCCTGTTATTAAATCCACTTATAATAAACAAATACAGAGATTATGATATCGCAACCGTATCCCGTAGTTTCCGATCGCCCATCGGAGCCGATTTTGGCACAAGGTATTTCGGTATCATTAAAAGCGAACCGAACCGTGGATTTCCCGAACGAAGGAGTTCCCGTTCACTTAACATCTGGGTCGTGGTCCGAGGGGGCGAAGGCTCCTGGGGGCCCCCGGGGCTCTCTTAGGGGTCCGAAAGGGACCCGTCACGCGTCGCAAGACCCGCTAATAAATACGCCACGTCGTACTGTTTCACGTGTCAGTTTCTACGTGAGACGGTTTTCCGTCTCTATTTTTTTTTTTTTGTATTTACGTCCTGCTCGTTCGTGTGGAAAATGTCAAAATTGCAATGCGAAAGTTTACGCTTGAAGAATCCGGATGTAATTCCATAGCACGAATTGTTTATTGAGTGTTCGATGGGGATATTCGACTTGGAAAATAGCTTTTGTTTTTCAATATGTCGAGTTTTGCGTTTATATGATTATGAATATAATACGAATTTGGAAATATCATAGCGTTCGAAAGATGAATAGATAAAAATTTATTTTTGGTGGGAAAAAATCGCATTAAAGGCTCCCGGGCACTTTTTTCAAGATTAGGAGCGATCGCCAACCTTTTGCGGGCGTACAAAGCGTGTCCCGCTCGCACTTATTCACTAATGGCGGCCACCAACGAATTATTTATAACGGTCTCGGGCACTTTGTCTATTGCGCCATTAAAACTCGCGTTTCAGTGACTAATGTCTTCGAACTGATGGCGTTCAATCACCTCTGCGGTGTTTTTCGGGAAAACCCCTAAACGAGGGGTGAATTAGCGCAGACCGCTTTAACTTTTCGCCATAACTCGAAAACAATGCCCAAATTGTTTTTAATATAAAGCGTTTGAGTCTTTGTGCTTATGTTGATATTAACTTTGCTTAAATTTTCCAAGAGTGAAAATTTTATGAGAAATATCGTTAAATAATTGATCGATAATATGAAAATGTTGGTTATTTTATCTTATTTTTGATGGGTTTTCTGGGGATTTTTTTATATATAAATTCAATGTGTCTATCAATATTAGGGCACTGTCAATAAAGTTATAAACGACAACAAAGAACTTTACTTATAACTTATCTAAACACTTGAGAAAATATCAATAAGTGAAAGTTATGCGAAAAATCTTATATTTTTCTTCGACTCTTATATAATAATTCACGTATACATTCAACTATAATACATAACAGTTACTTAAAATGACGTAAAATAGAAAATAAACTAATAAAAAAAAAAATATCCTACAGGAGCGAGCAAGATTCACAAAATTCTTTAAAGGTAATCTTTATAATTAATTTCATCTGTATACCCGAAACATTCGACCATCGAAAATCCCGAAATCTTTTGAAAGCAATCCTATTTTGCCCGAACGGAATTAAAGTGGGATCGATTCGCTTTGATCTTGACCAACCCTCATCAAACTATTCATAATGTGGCTATACACTACCGCTCGCTACTTCCACAAATTTTATGAATACAAACCAAATAATTTCAAACTCAACAAGTGAGATTTAATTAATGGAAAAGTTTCCGACGACTCATCGCGCGAGCAAATATCTACTCTAATAGTTCGCGCTCATTATTACTCCGTGACCTTTGCGACGTCCGCGGGACAAAAACTTACCCCCTTTCGGATTGTTGTGCCGTAAGTGACGACCTACACCCGAAAAACACAAAAGAATTTACTTAAGCGAGGGCAGGTCCCGCTCTTTCCGTAGCCAGTTCTGTTGTTCGCGCCCAACCACCCCCATTGTCGGCGCTTTGGATTTGTCGGGCCAGACTTATCGGGTCAACAAATCGGCACGTATGCCCATCGAAGGCACAGCCGAGAATATGGTCCGTAGTTAGGGGTGGACGACCTTTAGCGATGTAGCTACCCGGATTACGTAAAAAAGATCGATCCGATGTGTTAGAACGATGATACGACGCCGTAAGTGTTACATATCGTTGAATTCATTTTCAATCTGGAGCCTTTGTCGCTGTTGTGTATAGTAGAACGCCCAAATTGGGCATTGTGTTGGTAATTGAACAAGGCAATTGTTAGTCTCCGTCCGGCCATCTCATTAAAATAATTCGCTCTGTTGACGGTTACGGAATAATTGTTGTAGCCGAGAGAATTTCTGGCATAACTAATAAGATAAATTCGACTGAATAGTCGGAATGGAAATTATCGACGTATTCTAGTTTCGATTCGCGTCCGCAATAAATAAATTCGGCACGGCTCTGGAAACGGATGATTTATTGGTTCTGTCATTTTTTCAGATGGCCGTCATTTTAACGGGAGGATGGGGAGGGGAGGGGAGGGGGGCTCGGACTGGTAAAAGCCTTTTACGTCCGCCGCGCCATATTAAACGCCATAAAAGTGTAACATGGATACATTACGGGGGACAGGGGTGGCGAGGGGAGGGGCGCAGACGCCATTTATCACTCGCGAAAAGTTTCGTTCACAATGAGAAGTTTTCGTTTTCAGATTTTTTACGAATCGTGTGACTACGTTTGCGAACGACGGGTGGATCGATCGGATGATTTAAGGGACGATTTGAATTTTCAACATGGCAAAATTGCATCGGAGAAAAGAATAAAGACTTGTTTTGTAGATCGTAAAAAATATAGGCATCATTTGTATAAATTTTATAGAGTGCACGGAAAGTCCGTAATCAATAAAATTATAGCTGTCTTTTTCCTTACTCATTAGGTTTCGAATTATCTGACATTAAACTTGATCGCTACTCATCAATATACGTATCCATAATCATTTACATATTCCATATGATATCATTTACATTTTCCATTTTTCATAATTCACATATTCCATACAGATAAATTTTCATCACAAAAAATAATTTACGCAAAAAAAAAAATCCGAATCTCGATAAAACCACAACCAACAACTCAACACTAACCATAACGATAAAAACAAACCGCCCACATAAAAATCCAAAATTTCCATATACACAAAAGACAAAACCCACCCCAGAAGATGACCTACTTCGATCCATCAACCTCCTTCGTCGTTCTGCAAACCGATAACCGAAACGCGCGTCAATCAACCGGCGCGGGCGTCGAAACGCAATCGAACGCGGAATTCGCGGATTTTCGCGAAACGATCCATAATTGAATATCAGACGGGATCGCTGACACGTGTCAGCCCCCAGTTTCGGGCCTCCGACATATTGTGCGGTGTTTGGCCGCTTTTCGTCGGCTTCGAGGCCTCGAGGTTGTTGCGGAACGATCGTTCGCGATACGTCGAACGTCGGAGAGGTCGACTGACGAGTCGGCCGGGTTGTGTTTTATCTTTTCGGTGCTTTTCGGCTAACTGACGGCTCGAATTTACACGTTCGGTAGACAGTTCATTTGGTCGGACGCTTTGCCGCAAACGTGGATGTTTGCGTGTCACAGAAATACGTATGTATGATGAAATTCGTTTAGCCGCAGTCGTTTTTTTGTCGGGGCGGGTCTATTTGGTGTTTTTCGAATGCGCTGTCTGATAATACAATTTTAAGAATTTCAATTTATAAAAAAATTGTAACTTTTTATCTAAAGATATTTTGAATAAATAGATTTTTTTAATATAAATATTATAGTTGTGATTCGTTTCAAACGTCAGTTCAATAAAAATACGCAGATAAACCTGCAATACTCGATACGGTTCAATTTATTATTCGAAATGCAATATCGCAAACATTGCACAAAGGGAATATGGAAATTTTTCATAGAATACCTGTCGCACTCAAAGCTAATATGTAATATGAAAATATTATCTGGCACAGACGAGCAGATTAAATTCATCGAAGTGTTATCGAAGCTTATATTTTAATATAAATATCTGCGGAAATTCCAGTTTATCAAAAGTAACACAAGGGAACGGTATTACAAATTCTTTCTATGTATAATTCAATATCCTTTTACGGCATTATTTACCTTGCAAAGTCTTTCATCTGAACTTACTCACAGGGAACTTAGATTATGTTCGTCTAGCGGGTAACCGAGCTGAAAAATCCGTCGCGTAATATCCAAAAGAAAGCATAAAATAGTTTTGTATAGCCCATTTCTAAGACTTTACAGCGCCTTTAATACGCCACTCTTTTCGTACGTGGATGGAAAAACAAAGGAGGGCAAACAACCGTGTTATTAGAGGTGAACGTCTGAATTTAATCCGTCCGTTCGTTCGGAAAATATGAAGGGAAGACTTTGTGAAAAACGTCGACTCACCTGAACTGATCCCTCGAGTTGAGAGTCTCCTGCTTGATGCTGAGTATCACCGGGCCGAGATCTTCGTCATTCGTGAAATAGTTCCAGTGCTCAGTGCCATAAAAATACCTTTCGTAAGTCTCTTGTTCAACGGAAGTGAGTTCGAAGCCTTGCGAGGTCTCCCACTGTTGTTCGATCGTCGTTTTTTGCCTAGGAGGACTCTCGTCTTCCGTGTCTTCCTCGCACAAGGCGCTGTCTCTTCTCCGCCCTTAAATATTAAAAACTTTAATATCGTTCGTATCGATAACAATGACTCGTATATAAAAATAACTGTTACCTCTATCTCTTCTCGGAGTATCGTTTTCTCTGCCAGATTCGTGCTCTGATTCGCTCTCGTCCCATATCGTGTCCGTAGTTATTTTTTGTCTGGAGCATTCTATCCAGTATCCCGGAGTGGGTATTAAATTATGCGGAAACTCTTCACAAAACTCATCTGAAACGTATATTTCCATGAATTTGATCCGAACATCATTGTACGAGAATTGAAGGGAAATGTGCGAGCACGCATCTATATATAGAAATTCAAATATTTGAAAAATTCAATTTGCATTCGTGCTTTATACTACAACACGAATCTCATACATACTAGAACGACACAAAAAAATGTATATTTCCAAATTCGAGAACGCATCTTTTCCATAATATAAAAGAGCCTATTTCAAGCGTCGTATTAAGGGTGAAAATTTCAATTTCTCTACGACGGACACGAGTGTGTTCCATAACGTTCTTCCGACACGCAAACCCCTGAAATGCATCACAAATGAAAATGACACCCGTCAAGCAAATTGCGTTCGAGAAACGCCTTTTACGAGAAAGAGAACCCAAAATATATATTTACAATATAATACATCACTCCTCTCGGAGAGCACCGTTTGAATTTCACGACGAATAATCGTCGTTTCGAAAGAGCTAGACAGTTTCCACGGAAACTCACCCATTGTTCACTCTTAGTGGATAGCTGTAGTTGTGAAATGTACGGGTCGGTTGATACACCGCATATTAGCGACTTGGTTAATACTGAAACCGCTGTAATGCTTATTTGATGATAGATTATCCCGGCATAAATTCAGTGTTAGTCTAATTATTGAGCTCGGTTCGAATATCAGAGGTTGTGTGCAGGAAATATGCATGCGTTGGGAAATATTGAAGATACGCCATCATGAATACAAGTTAAAAATTTTAATAAACTGTAAAAAATTTAGGTGTCGTTTCAGTCCCGATAAAAATTTCAGGTACGGTCCTGAACCTTTATTTGAACGTTTAAGGAGCGTTACATTAATTAAATTATATTGCATTCTCAAAAGAGTATGATAATGTTTTATCGCCTTTTCGGACCTTTTCGTTTTATGACTTTCGCAGCTTATAAATACCATATTAAACTTACAAAAAAATAATATTACGCTTCAACTTACAATTCTGTAGAAGTAACCACAGTCCACTCACTGTAGGTTGAACACCAAACAAAATATAAATTTAGAGCTTGGCGTTCTAACTTAGAGTGAGCGGGCTTGATTTGCATATCAACAATCGGCAAAATCTTCTCCAACGTCTCGTAAATGTACTGCATCATGCCAAACTCGATACGCTCAAAGAACTCCCCGCTATTTATACTCGTTCAATTCAATAAATCTTCTTCGTAGAGATACTTCATATCAATCAAATTGCCGAATGATACATCAATAAAACTCCGATTTCACACGGCACTCATATGTGTGTTTCGTACGATTTCTGTTCATTCTAACAATAAGTTTAACCTTTACATCCGCAATACGATTGTGTACGAATTCGCACTCCGAATATGAACATGAAAAATGATCATTGCCAATATTTTTAGCATCCGTATATTTCAGTGAATTTTATCTTTTCTTTCTACCAGAAAATTCATCTTATACCCTGAATATTTTATTAAGAAAGATTACTTTTTTTTAATCGAGTTCCAATACAATCTCTTACTCTTTAGACTGAAATTTTCGATTGAAAAGCACAGAAACTGATTCGAATCGACAATCTAAATTACCTGAGCATGCTTGGGGTGGCAGTGGGAATATCAACGTGGTACTGCTTTTCCTGCGAGCCACGGCGCAGCCGAGTGACTGCGGCTTGAAGCTGCGCAGCTGCTGCATGAAGTCACTGCACTCCATGAGGGCCACGTCTGCAAAGTGCAGGTCGCACAGTATGGCGTTTTTGAAGCGGCGAGCCCGCTTCTGCGAACAGATGAAAAAGTATGTGAATCGTTCGGGATTTCGATGGGGTTGAGGCTGCTCAAATTTCAACGGGATCAAAGGGTGTGCGCTGACATTTGTGCGAGCGAAATAAAATGTAGCTGTGAAAGTGCATCGATGGAAAATGTCGTTTTTTATTTGTGAAAATTGTTCGTTTCGTTGGTGCACTTATTTGTGGGAGTGCTTGAAATATTTGTGTATTATATTTTTTTGTTGAACGTGTATGTGATTTTTTGTATTTGAAAGAGTTGAAGAGAAAAAATAGTGATGTTTGATTTTTTAGTTGTTTTATATGGAATTGAATACGTAATTTAGATATATTTTGATGTTGTATCCGACTCATAGCTAACGATGCATTTGTTCGAGCGAAATTAGCAACTGAACATTTTATTCCACACGAATGTAGAATGTTAAATGTTTATTCATGTAGCTTTAGGTATTTATAAGAAGAAATAATTTTCAAAATTTATTTGAATTTGAATCACGTTAAGATTGTCGAAAATAATAAAATTTTAAATTACCTGATTTGGTCCTGTGAGATTCAAGCCGCAGGAGTTGCAGCGAAGGCATTCCTCGTGATAGTGGTTATTGTCGTACAGTGGAGATGGCTCTATCGAACAGAAATGTAATAAGATCAGAACACGTCCGCATTGGAATGAAATCAAGTAAAAACGAAGGTCTATGCACAAGTGCATTCTGCTATTTGAGCAGAATTTTAACGCTGCAAATACCGAAAATTTTCCACGACCATATTCGCGCACGAGAATTTCCCCGCTTTCCAAAAATTAATATCCATTAAATGCGGTTGTCGATAGTTATCAAAAATTTAATACAGGATTTTCGAAAGAGTAAATTGATCCCGTACATAAAATATTAATAACGGAACGGCCTCACAACGGCCGCTACGTACGTGAACCGAAAGCTCAACAGTTGATTCCGATAGTAAAAAAACGCTCAACGAATATTTCCCGAATAAAATCACACGGAACGATCAGATAATACATTCCGCCCCACCATCGTGCAATAATTGAATTACAAACATCGCTAATAACCACCTTGATTGGATCGATTCGGAAAAATGTCCCGACGACGCCGTCTGCCATTAAACAAACACGAAGCCTCTCCAAGAAGGCGGCATAATTAAAAATCTAAAATTTAGCCAAGATATTTTCGGACAGCGACGAGGCGTCGTTCAAATATTCCGACGCGTTTAAATATTCACACGCACATAAAACGGCTATTTTATATGTATTTGCGAGAATTAAAACTCGGCAGGCGGACAAAGCACCCGCACCGCGCATCAAATGTGCATATGTTTGTTTTTCCGGAAATTTTTCCTTTTTCCGTCGGTTTTTTTTTTATTTTCCACGGCCATAATCTGCTGAAGCTTTGCGCTGTGCGCGTCCCTGTTTGCTTTTAATACACGCATTTCAAAGCAAGCACAAAATTTCGGCGGTCCGCACACGTATGTTTGCCTGAAGATAACATAAAAACGGGACAGTCAATAAAGGCGGGGACCTCAGAATATATAATAAAATGGTGTGCGATTTTTGCGGGTTCTTATGCGTTGATTTCGCGGCTGGAAAAAAAAGCGAGTGAGAGGGTAGAAAATCGTGATGGCATGATCGTCAGTTCGCGATACGAGATCGGATAATCGTCGAATGGACGATTATCTATAATCATAAAAATTGGAGATGTGCTGGACGGGAAAATTCGAGAGTTGAATGTGAATGAAGTTTTTTTGTTACGTTTTGGTTAATATAAGCACTTGCATGTGAACATATCAAAGGGCACAGGGAATTAACTTTATCTCTCCATTCTTTCACATGGATGATTTTTAATTTTATACGTCGCTAAATATAATTCATATTGTTTTTATTTTGATATGAAAGTAGAGAGTATTAATAATTTTTACATGTTTTTGGAAAAAAATTGAATTTTT
>JAOXNN020000055.1:512215-545035 GCA_028571205.2 Hydropsyche betteni | reverse complement strand
CATATTGTTTTTATTTTGATATGAAAGTAGAGAGTATTAATAATTTTTACATGTTTTTGGAAAAAAATTGAATTTTTTTATTTAATATTATATAAAGCTTGTTTTATAATTAAATTTTTCGAAGGAACTAAAAGCGCTTCTTCCTAAAAATTTCATTGAAAATTTTGGAATTGTATTAATGTCGGTTTATAATTCAATAGAGCTCGCTAGGTGAAGTTTCAAGCTTATTTATCATTTAACTTTTTTTAGAACAAAAAATGTAATAATAAAGCTTAAGTCTCTCATGCAAAAATTAATATATAAGATTCCTCAGTTTCTTTAATGGGAAATTCATACTCATAACGATAAAAATATAATTATTATATTCAAGAAACATAAACGGAAACTTCAGCACTTTTATTCATATTATGAAGACTGTTTAAATATTTATCATTTACATTAAACAAAACGTAATGTTTATACAAATGCGGTAATGATTTTATAATAAAATACAGGATGAAAAAGACCACCGATACATTCCAAAGTTTAATTTTCATTTTAAATCGAATAAAATACAAAACGTATTATTTCTCTTTTGTACAAAGTCTTTTCAATTTCGCGATGAAAATTAAATTTCCACTAAAGTAAATGTACAATTTCATAAACTATTACAGAGACTAGAACTGTTTTCGTTCAATTTCAAAAATCTATATAGACAAAACCGAACGGAGATAATCCACGATGAAAACGTTCGCGTTGAAATTCCACACGGGGCACTTTCTCAAAAAAAAACTACGACCTCGACTCAAACAAAAAAAGAAGATAAAACGGCAGCAAGATTCGCTTTATTGAAAGCGCCGTCGTAGTGAAAGCTGTAATGTAACACAAATAACCGTACGTATACAAAACGAGAATAGACGTTCTCTTAGTATGATGTGTTTTACACGCGAAGATAGGAGACACGCAAACACTTTTATCTCATATCTACGATGATCGTGGGCAAACACGCGTAGGGGTTCATTTACACGATGTAAACATTCGATCCGATGATTTGCGTCAATTGATTGTAAAACTTACTGCTGCCGATAATTGTGAACCGAGGGTGAGCTTTTTAGTCGCCGAAGAGCTAATTTTCCTAAGGAAATTCGATTAAATTTATATGAAATATTTGTTGAAGTATAAATGTGATGCATCGTTGAAAATAGTCTTATTTTTACCGTATTTTAGATGTTTTAAAATTAAGCGAATCAATACTTTTTTGATAAAAATAGGGAAATTTTTTTATCTGATTTTTCGACCTCGTTTAGAAAATTATCTGACTAGTTAAATCTGGGACACGTCGCGTCGTAATGAGATAAACTTATCTCAGCAATATAAATTATGTGTGATCACGCTCAAATCATGGAATTGATGAAAATGATAATGAAATAATGAAAACTATACTGATCGTCATCTGACAGATGATTTCATCGAGTGGTATTCTTGGCTTCGCGAAAGAATTAATTTTAGATTTATTTTTGTTATTATACAAACCGCCGCTTCCGCCCATTGAAACAATTCCTTATCGATGTATTGTTTTCAAGGAATTGAAAACAATTTTGACATATAACCACATTGAAATGACAAAGAAATTATAAACATCATATTTTTCAAAGTTTAACAATTCACATTTATTTCATTTTTCATATTACCGTACAAAACTCGCCTCGCAGCCATACGAAAATCGTTTCGCAACACAATAGACTACATAGAAACTTCCACCAGACACAAAACACTCGACAGAAAACCCTACCCACGAAACGAAACACTATAACCGTCCTCGAAATCGTTTAGCCGAAAGCAATTAAAACGAAACACGCCCCAAAAACGACCACAGAAATCGACCATCCGACACGACCACCCCGAAAACGACACCATCCACCCAGAAAACAACCCTCCGTCCGGAGGCGAGCAAACGCGTCACCGTCACGATCAACAAGTAAAAACCGACTGCCTACAACGAAGCCGGTAACGTTGTGCGGTCGACTGAATGTAATCTTCCTCGTTCGCGAGAAGTCTGCGGTTTCACCATACGAAATGCCGGACATGCACAATTGATAAGAATTTAATAATTTTTTTTAACAATAACGTTTCCGCTTTTGATTCGATATAATTTCGATTCAATCATATTTTTTTTTATACCTGTATCAGTTTTTCCATTTTCATCGGGAACACTAGATCGAGCCACTGTGTACATACGACCACTTTACGCAGCCTCTTTGAGGTTATCACGAATAATTCGTTCACGCTAAAATGTTTGCGATCAATTCAAAAATTCGACACGGATCCGTAAAATTACGCAACACCATAGCGCCTCCGCCCCTCGAGGAAGACGTAAACAAACATGGCGGGGGCTCTGCCTTCCGGGGCGTATCCCCTCGGGCGGGGTGAGGGTGGCGGGGCCGGGGCGGGTCCGAGGGCGCAGCGCCTGGGGGCCGACGGCTGCGGGGTTCAGCAGGTTTCTTGGGGGCGCGTCGGGGCCCCCGGGACAGCGGAGCCCCAGCCATGGGGGCGCCGCGGCCGCATGTCAGCTGGGCGTCGCGCCCGGGACGCACTCGCGTCCGCCGGTCGAGCAGCGAGCTGCTTTGCCGACCGGCAAAGCCTTCGCCCCCCGCGCCCCGCGCCCCGCCGCTCCGCCCCTCCCCCGAAAGGGGCTGTGCGTTCGTCTGCGGCGCGGTCGATATGAAATGGTGTTGAGCGTTTTTCGAAAGTGGTGTTGTTGTTGGCTGGTGCCGCTCGAGCGGTTGTTGTTTCGGTTTTGGGGGTTAGGAAAGTCCGGGCTCGGGTTGGGGCGTGTCGGAAAATTGTATGCGGACGTTGTCCGTGTTGGTGTTTGGAAAAAATTCGGTTCGAATTTGAAAAAGTTTCGATTGGTTTGTTAATATTTTTGTTAATTTTTTTCAACTATATTTATGATAGATTTATGTATCAGTTGTGTTATCGGGAAATTCCCATTTTGTAATGTTGCGATAACGTGTAGTAAACGATTGAAATTGTTGATATGCAAGAAAATTGTATACAATATATGTTTATTTTAATAACGTTGAAACTATTTTTCGTTTATTTATAAAAAATAATCGTGTCGCATATTCGAAAAAATAAAGTATTTTTCGCGTTTTGTTTTAAAAAAGGTTTTTTCCCGTTCGATTACTTGATTGATGTCGAAATAATTATATTCAACATAAATAACGAAAATTTTCCATCGACACATTTTCATTTTTTTAAATATCCGGCGCTGGACAATTTTTCTTTGTCTATTGTCATTTTTACTGCCACTTTTGAAAAATGATGATCGTACTCGAAACGCGAATTTGAAAATTTTCATCACACTTTATTTCCTTTTTTTCGATATAAATATAAGGGTGACAAAATTTTTTATTATTATTCGTTATTATTTTCATATCTTATATAAGATTTTATTTGATCAATGTATTACATCGTCAGTTAATCCGTATTAGGCTAAGTCCATTGTACATTAATATTTATTAACCGTGTTACACTGAATTATACAAATACGCGAAGATTTATATCTAAACCCTTGTCAAGTGTGTTTTTGTTGATTTAGTCCACATTTCCCGAAGCCAGTTTAACTAATTATAATGCTTCTCCTGTGTGCTGTAAACGTTTGATATTATAATATTTGTATTATGCGAAAATATTTATTATTCGTCGTGAGAGGTCTCGTTTTTTGAAAAAAAAATTCCGAATAATTGCTTTGATGAAAAATCCTTTTCTCTCTAAGAATTTCAATTTATAGAAGCTGCACGTTTTCTTTACATAATAAATTTCGAAGAATGAGATCGGTTGCTTTGAAAATTATTATTGAGTTTCTTTAATAAAAGGGTGTGTAAAAAAACCATTATCTAATAAAATTTTGTGTGTAATAATGAATTTCAAAATTAATTAATACAAAGGTAAGACAATTAATAACGACGAAATAGATATCGATGAAATATCAAGAACCTTTTCCTATGTAAAATATTAATTTAATATGATCCCATCGAGCGACTTTCTTATATTATAATATAAATGAAAGTATAAAGCGGGGGTGTAAGATGAGAAGCTTATTAAAAATAATAAGATTTTCAGGTTCCCGTCAAATTCAAATTTAACGACGACAATGTGAGATATAGATTGTTGAACTTCGAATTAAATTTCACGAGTTTTATATAATATTATAGAAAATTGTTGTTTAGTTTAAACTTGTAAACAATTTGCTTAATACAATATTAAATTTCCTCCGTGAAAATTTATAATATAAAAACCAACATTGTATTTCTAATAATATTGAATTAATTATTGTAACTAAATTTAATTTTTTTATTTTTGCTCGGTATTATTTTCTTTTTATCGTCGGTTATATTTCTGGTTTAAACGAAAACGAGAATGGAAAATAAGTGTTTTCATTTTGTATGAAGTTAAGTGTGAAAAAAAATCTAAAATTTTACTTAATTTCAAAGCGAATGCGGGAAAAGTTAAGATATAAAATTTTCGCTTCTTTTAGCGTACTTTAAAAGAAAAAGCCCTAAAGTACGTATAACTTTATTGGTTTATGCGCTCGTCATGTAAACTTTCCGCATTCAATTCGATTTCATACAAAACAAGATTCCATCACAAAAAAATGTTGCGTTCCCAATCGGACCGGTAAATATATTAGGATAACAATACCATCCTTTCATCGAAACATCGAAAGCGACACAATTTACAATTTAATTAAATTCTAAATCGAATTTAACAGTGATTCTAAAACATCATACACCTAACACCACGATAGATCAAAAAACTGAAAAAACCGCAATGAAATGAATTTCCTCCATTACGCATCATTAGATATTAGAACGAAATTCTTCCAAATAGTGCAGTCACCTGTTGTGCGACGAGGTTAATTAAAAATGGTGGTGTTGGCGTCATCCTGATGAAGCTTTTCCTTTTGCAGGATATCCTCCCGGAAATGACACGGAAACAACGTCGCGGTCGTGTTGAATCATTATGCTTGCGCGTCATTCATTCATTATGATTTTGTGCGACGTCTATACAATGTTTTATTTGTTATATTTAAGATCAATGACTTTTAATTTCATAATGATTTCTCATTGTTTTGATTTCAATTGATTGATCTCAATGATTTGATTATAAAAATATGGTTTTGAATGCGATGATTTGAAATTAATTGTAGGTTACTTTATTATTTAAATATTGAGAAAATTCGTAAAAGTGCTAGTGATCGCTTTTATCGAATGCAAATGATTGAATAAATCGAAAGCTCAACAAACTGACCTCGAAATATTTCGATCCGTCTAGTCTGCAAAGCATATAATTTTAGCTTTAGTAAAGTTTGCTTTAACGATACCGCATATTACTAAACGTGCACTATCGAGTTTAAATTTGATCAATTTCGAAGTTTGCGAAATATGAATTTATGAAAGTTGTTTTATCTCGAAATATATAGATAGATAGATAGCTTTAATAATAGTTATAATAGGTAGCTTTTGTTCTATAAATAAGTTGTACAATGTTTTTGATTCGCTTTGTAACTAGATCGTTTCATTAGCGAATTTCCCAAGCAAACGTATCGAAACTTTCAAATATGTTCTAAGATTACAATTTAATTTGCGTTATCTCGACAAAACTTTATCGAGAATGAAACCTTCATTATTTGAAACGCACTTAGCTCCTTGATACGTTCTCAGGTATCTCATAGACTCATTTGCATATAAAAAAGCATAAAAAATAAAGCAGAGATCGTGTATAGAATAAATAAAGTTACCACCGAATTTACGAAGCGAAAAAGTTATTTGATATAACGCATTAATGGCGTTTTAAAATAACGAAATTTCCCGTAGCTTTTTTCTTATTTATATTTCATGCTTGCGGCTGAAGCCCGGCTTTATTTACAAGCTTTCGAAAGAAATCGATACGGAAGGAATTAAAGTAAAAAATGGACTCACCGGTTTGAGTGCTCGAATCGAAGAAAGTGCTGGTCGTCTCTACAGTCATCGTTCCGATGGTACCGTCCGTAATTTGAGCACACGAATCCCTCCTGCCTCGGTAACGGCATCCTTCGTCGCTCTGAGAACTCTGTCTCCTGAAATTTCTACATCTGATCATTTCCTCGGTCGTACTCTGCCTTCGGAAACCTCGGGCTATGAGGATCTCTTCTGTGGTGGATTGGCGTCGGATGGACGGTCTGTGCTCGGCTGGCGCCGGTGGAGGTGCGCGGTTACAAGGACTCGGGTCTCGACTCGAATTGCAACTACTCGAATCCGGCGATCTCGCTTGTCCTGAAATTGGTGTCCTGTTTCCTCCCGCAATAGATGTGGATTGCCTTCGTAAGCGGCCTCTTCGGTTGCGGGCTACGGGGCTTAAATCTCTTTCGGTGCTTCTGTCAGGACTTAAATGTGTTCTAGATTCGCGCCGACTTCTCGATGCTGAATCTGGACTAAGGCTGTCTCTTCTTGCTTTTCTTCCTGATTCGTCTACATCAGGACTTAATGTTGGTTGACTACCCCTTCTTCCCCATGTGCCGGGTGGTAAGCAACTTTCATCGTATGCGGTCGCTTGTCTTTGTAACCTGCTCATTTTACTAGATCTGTCAGGACTAGCGTGAGATCTAGAATCTCTACGATTCAGTCTATGACCACATTGTGTGGTCGAATCTCTTCTACTTGATAATAATGGATGTGGTCTTGTGGGTGTTGTAGCCTGTGTTGATGGAGCTGTTGGGGATGCTGGGGGTGGTGTGACTGAGGAAGTGATTATGGTTGGTGGTGGAAGCGCTTGACAACTGCTATCGCTTGTGGCTACTTTTCCAGGTACTGGATGTACTGTGACTACTGTTATATTCGGAGTAGTCGGAGGTTGTACTTGGATTGGACTCGGCTGCAAAGTAACCGCTGGCCCGGAACTTGGTTGTAAGGATATTGAGGGTCCTGCTGTTTGGATGGTGAACGACGGACCAGCCGCCGATTGTATGGAAAATGATGGACCTGATGATGTGGATACGCTGCTTACTGTATTGTTGGGATGGCTGGGGGCAGGGGTTATTGAATCTGTTGTCGACCGGTCTCTGAAATGTTGCATGTCCCCCACAGTTCTGGAGTCGCGCCGTTTCTTCTGTGCAGCAACTACTTTCGGTGGTGGTGGAGTAATTACTGTTGAATCTCTTCGTCCGCTTTTGAAACTGTCGCCACTTCCTCGCCTTGATCTTTCTTGCGAGTTCCTTCTTCCGCTGCGTGATGAATCCCCCGAACCTCTCCTTAATTTTTCTCTGTCCTTTTCCCTGTCTTTCGGATCGCGTGCAATTATTATGGTGGTGCTTTCCCTTCTCGACCACAACTTTGCTAGATCTGACCTGAACTCTGATATGTTGGTGGCTTGAGAGTCCCTCCTCGACTTTGAAGCCATGGATTTGATTCCAGAGTCGGCGCTTGACTCTCGTCTTTTCCGCAACATAGATATGTTCGTCGGAGTAGTTGGCATTTGTGACGAGTCCGTGGTCTGTTGTCTGCCCCATGGTAATGAGCGAGCCAGATCTGCTAAAGTTTCGCGTCTGCATAGTGGTGCTTTGTTTGCTTTCGCTTTTGGTCCTCCGCCCCATTCCCTCAAGATGTCAGTCAACTGCGCTAAGGATGATCTTCTTCTTCTCTGAGCACCTGAAGTGAAAAAAAACAAGCTAGTTTATTTAAAGTTCTAACAAAACTACTATAAATAAGCATATGTCGTTTTAATTCTGCGCGACAGAAGTTCCTCCGCGATGCCTTATAAACTTAGATGCTGCAAAAGCATTATATTACTCATGGGATTTCTCGGTAATAAATGATATAAAGGAACTTTTGTCTTCGGTTGAAGTCTGTAATAAACTTTTTGAAATAGCGCGCTTCGAAAAATAACGTACAAGAGGTATTTAAGCTTTTATTCAGATGGAAAAATACATTTTTTACGATGCAAACTATTAAAAATAACTAAAAAAACAGTAATTTATTGTAGATGAAATATTTATAGAAACAGTAGTATTATAGTTAAATTAAACGCGACTATAAAGCAACAGGTTAGAGAGTGGGGAGTAGTAGCTCGAACACGCAAAGTGGATTATGGAACCACGAAGCTCCTTTTGAAAACACGGTATGCCGATTACATTATTTGCAACTAAATATACAAACAGAACGCTCTTTACAAATTCAAATAATAATATTTAAAGATTTATTTATAATACAACTAAATATAATATGTAATTAGACATTAACATCTCCTATAAGACATTAACATCTCCTATAAGATTTTAACATGACTTATTAGCATCTCAATAATTAATAAACCTACTCCTATTAATCGCATTTGAAAATCAATAACAAAATATCACACACATTACAACACAAATTGACTATTCATAAAATAAAATTTTCATATATGCTTTTAATCTTATCTCCTCATTATCAATTCAATTTGCATTCGAACACTCTACGCCTATCTATCGCATATTAATTTTCTAAAAACGACCAGCCTTCCGACTCGATACTTCCATCATCCATCACTAATATAAGAACCCAGATAGAGATTGTGATTCGGGAATTCTCATCTCGAGAATTCTTGAGAAATTCTCAAAAAGAGATTTCCCGAATTTCTGAAATTCTCATTTCGGGAAAAATATTTCTCGAGAATCTCGAGATTCCCGAAGCAGTTGTCCTGCTTTGGTGCGATGAAATATGTCTGCCAAAGCGGGAGAGCATTATCAATGAATAAACACGATAAGTATGAAATTTTCGATGCATTCAAGTGTGCTCAACTCCGTTTAGATTTCACGTTCGAAACATTTGGTTATTTTCAAAATAGATTAATTTACGTTATTTCACTCGCACAAACATATTTTCCATTATTTTTCGATATTGAAAATCTATTTAATTATTTGTCATATTAGTTGTCAAATTGTTAAATAAAAAGACAATCGACGTCTTCCGGAACGTACTTGCGTTTATAAAAAATAAAAAAGCTTATTTTCAATATTTTATTTAAATTATTCGAAAAAATAAACGTATGATATTTTTAAAGGAACGAAATATTCATCAATAAGCGGAGTTGAGTATTCCTGCAATATAAAAGCAATTTGGTTGCTTTTGTATAACAATAAAAATACTCGTGCCCATTCACCAATCGCAGATGATTTTCCACTCTGATACAACATTTCACTCCCCGTCGAAGCGGGACAGCCGCGCGAAATTTTCGAGAATTTCTCGAGAATCTCGAAAATCCCCGAATTTTTTCCTCAACTTCAGGAATCCTCATATCTCTAAAATTTCCGAAAAGCCGAGAGATCACAATCACTACCCAGAGCCCCACATTCCTAGCAACACGAACATCCAGCGCCAACGTCGAGCCGGTCCCTCACTAAGGACCGGCCCGACAACAGCCCATCCTCAACAGCCTCATATGCAAATCCCACCACGAATACCTGGTCTCGGTGGCGAGGAGTCCCTCGGTGGTGACACACAGCACACCTGCGCCGATGAATCCCTTCTTCCACCGAGCCTTTGGCGCAGGGTGCTCTCCTCGAGCTGCTCCCGGACCATGTCGTCCCAACCGTTGCCACCGGACCACACCAGCCCTACCTGGTGCGACAATATCGGCAGGTTGCACACGAAACATATAGCCGTCATCGTCCTGCACACACATAAATCAAATCGTGTTAGTGTTGGGCTCAATGGAGCTTGGCGGAGGTGTTTTGAGTCCGACTTTATGCGGTGTTCGGTTGGAATCGGTGCATGCTGTTCGCTAAGCTATGTTACATTAGATCATAAAGTCAGTTGTACTCAGCGGTCGGTTGGTTAAGATTTTTGTTGGATTCGCTCGGGAAACTGTGTGAGTTTTTATTTCATGTGCAAATCTAACAATAATCTTGTATGGGAATGTTTTGTATATATAGACTTTATGCGTATTTATTAGAGTTTGCTTTGTATCTCTTTGTTTAAAAATTTAATCTACTGTACATGCAAGAATTCAATTATTCGATATTTTATTCAACTTTTTATGTTGCATTCGATGGAAAAAAGCGACTGTGAAACGTGAAATTGGCCTATTTAAAATATTGTTCAAATATAATAAACGTTAATGTTTCGCCTTGCTACGTTCTCAAATTGCGCTTTATAGAACGAGAACGTTCAAGCATAACGAGTTAATGTTATTTGAATAAAATCCTATTTTCTTTTGTTTATCCGAAAATAAAAAAAACGAATTCATCCTCCTCAAGAATGAAATAGAGTAAATAAAATACGTTACTTGCGCATTTTTATATACACATAATACAACTGGACAGATATTTTTATGCGGTCTTCTATTTTCGCGTAGATTGCTTCCATTTGCAGATAATGGAAAAAGCTCATCTCAACAAGTCTTCATTCCTTGCGAAGCTTTCACGCTTCACAGGATAACCGATTATTTTAATATTTCATATTTTATTATTCTTTTTTTCACAGACTACGATTCTAACTGGCAATGTAGCAACTTTTTGTCTTATTGTTAATATCGGGAAAAGGTTTTATTTGATCTATATGCAAACCGAATGTTTGTTTATTGCGTATCTGTTTTCTGTTGTTCTCTTTAGTATGGAGTGTATGAAGAGTTTTATTGAAATTTCTCTGTTCGATGCTTTGTTACAGTCGTTCATATAATATACGATGATGTTCGACATTATTAAAGTTGGTTTTATGGGAATATTGAAAATCGGGCGTGGATTAATTTTTCATATTTCACCGCATATTGTATGCGAGGTTTTCACGAAGTTGCAAATTGGTCAAACTATTCGATACAATTAACATGCATTGGAAGGTTTCATTTAAATGTATTATATTATACCACAAAATTTTCAGAATTGAAAATATAACATAAGATTTCTCAGCATTTGTTTAATTTTATTTTAAATGAGATAAAAACGAAGGCACTTTTATAAAACTACAAATACATTTCCCTCACGAAAATATTTTTCCTCTTAAAGTTCAACGTTCCGTTGGCACTCTACAAATGTACCGCTTAAATAAACTCCGTTTCATTCCCGTTATTAAATTCTATTCTATTTATCATTTTTTTTGAGTAAAGCACAGCAATTTTCCGTTCACTTTTCATTTCATTTACTAACAATGGTTTTATTAACAGCAAAATTTCACTAAAGCGAAAATAACAACAAAATACATGCACACAACAGATTCTCGAGATAAAACAATACGGCGGACCCTTCAAATTTCCAATTTCATTTGCGAACAATCCGAAAGCTTTATTCCATTTTCAAATATTCACGAACTCGCTCATTCCCCACGACACTCCCATCTCGGCGAGCACAAAAAGACGTCAAATAATCCCGCCGACTCGAAACATACAAACCGCCCAACTGCCAAAGAAGTTTCGCACTAAAACACAAAAATACACACATCAACCGACCGAAGCGCGCTGATAAAAACCCACGGCTGTCAATCCGAGTTAAGAACTCGCGCACGAATCGATACCTTTCCGATTTCATTTTTGACGGCGACAATCGGCGAGTTGACCGACCCGGCCAACTGTTGGCCAATTCCTTGGCCGAGCTTTCGCAACTTTCGGGACAAACGCGTGCGTGGGGATTTGCGCAAAACAGTGACGACGGCCGCGTACCTGCGACGAATTTATACGACCGTCGTCCTTCGGGTTGTGGTGTGTCTTCATGGTGTTCGCATACGTAAATGTGGTGTGTTCAAATTTATCGACCTGGACTTTTATCGGTGTTGCCGATCGCCATTTCGTGGTATCTTTATTAGTCATTGTAAAATGTTTAGCTTCCGAGTTGTTATCTAGAAATCAATAGGGTAATCTGCGCTTGTCGGACGCGTTGAATCTTATCCGCGATTGAACTTTTTATAACGGGGTTAGATTTTTTTGATAAAAGAAAATAAATTATGAATTGTTGAATTTTAGAGAAATTAAAAAAATATGTGCACGAGCTTTAGATGAAAGCATGTTTTTAATGAAAAACCGATATTTTCCTTAATAACTCTGTGAAATTAATGATAGGGAAAATTTTCACGTCGGAAAATTTTAAAATTAAAAGTGCATTTTCCAATTATGCAATATTGAAAAACTATATAAATTAATATCAAAAACTTTTCAAATAAACGTAACCGATAAATTTCATAAGCACAATATATAAATTGATTGGACTATTCTCATCAAAACTTCTGGTTAAAAATATACATCGATTTTACCATTTATGTTTTCTCAATATTTTTCTTTAATCAAAAACTTTATACTTTCCACAAATTTTAATACAGGCTATATAGAACCCTCTTGAAAAAATAAACTCTCCAATGTTGCTTTATATCGGGATCCAATTAAGACTGTGTTTTTATTTAGGAATATATTCGAAATTTCGTGTTAACTTTAATAACGAAACTTGTTCGGAAGTGTTTGACATTGTCGTTTTAATAAAAATAAAAAATATATATCAATAAATACACATTTCGAGTCTTTTCGATATTCAATCCATCCGAAAACAAATTGCTTTTGTGAAACTTAATTCAATTAATTGTATGTCTGGCAGGATTACATCTATTGTTGTTTCACCGACGACAATTTCGCTTACACGCTTGCGAATCAATTAGCAATACAAATTCAATAATAGCCCATATTAAAGGCACTCACCGTTCACTAATTGACAAAATTGATATTACGGTTCTCGTTGTTTGAAAGCTTAAAATCAGCTCGATACGACCGCAACACAACGAACCGTCCGCAACGACCAAATGGCGAATTTCGACCGAGCGAATCTAAAAATGCAATATCCTTGTTCACGTCGCCGTTTAAAACACGAAGCACTTTTAAAAAGTGTTCTCGTTACATACACATTAGAGATCTGATAGAAAATTTTCGTTTTATTCTTTTCGCTCCTAGTTGGTTGTCGAGTACGGTCAAGCGCGTCAAAGGACAATTTTTGTAACGACTCCTCGTGAAGAAGCGGGCTGTATCGAGATCGTTCGTTTTTAATTTATTTTCGTTCGTTTTTATTTTCATCGGCTCTTTCGTTTCGTTTGAATAAATACATCGTAAACAGGGGAGAGGGAACTTCGCCGCGGGAATTATGTGAATTCGTAAAGGAAACACTATGTTAATGTTCCACGGAATTTTCGCTTAATATTATAATGTGTTCTCGGAAAATAAAATACAATTTTATCTTTTTCGTTAATAAAACCGATTTGGTTTTCGCGTGTTTTGACTAAATTCAATATTTAAAATAAAATTATAACAATGAATTGTTTTCACCAAGTAGTATTTTTTGGTCTTTTATCATTTAAATTCTTTCAAAATAAACTTAACGAGATTTATGATATAAAGGATTCTTTTTGACAAACTTATGTACTCTTTTTATATCAGAAAAGTAAGGTAAAACTTGAATAATGATAATTTATCGGAAAAATTATAGTAAAACTTAAGATCAATCAACAATCTTTACAAAAAAATTGAAAAAGAAAACAAATACTTACATATATTTAAGCTTTTAAAATTTCAGGTTTTTTTTAAATTATATTTATAACCATATTTCCTTTTATAAAAAGTTTGAATAATTTAAAAATATGATTTTCGTAGAAAAATGAACAAATGTGAATTCTCAAGTACGATAAAATCAATCATATAAAATTGTTCTCATACGGGCAGTAAAGTATTCGATAACGTTAAATCATACTATCGGCGAAAATTTGCATATTCCACCGAAAGCTTAAGCAATAAATTAAAAGAAAAATCGCGTTCAAATGAACTAAAAGTGAACATTATTTCACACAAAAAAATGAAAAATTCCCTTGCGTAGGTTTACGACGGGAAATATCCCTCTTTTTTACGTATGCATGTATAAAACATTCAAACGCGGTACATGTTTTATTTCGAAAGTACAGCTGTACATCTTGATTAAAATTGCTACTGTATGATGCACAGGTGGCGTACAAGCTCGCATCTAAATCAGAATAACGAATCTGCATAACCCCTTAAGCACCGAACGTTTTATGACGGCGCTGAAAAATATAACTGGCACGTCCGACGAATGCAAAAATGGTTTTATATGCGAAATCGCGTATGGGGATGGATAAGTGTTGCGTTTTAGTTTAGCGTTTTAAATTTGATATTATAATTTGATATTATGAAATAATTTCGAGTTTAAAATATTATTTATAATTTATCAAAATCCACTTTAGAATAAAACCACTATAGAAAGGTTCTGTTTTTTATTCAGCATAGTAATAATTCAAAATGATATGAGCTCACATCAATAGAATCCAATACGATCTTTTAATCTAAATTTTTAACTATTCATTTATTTTTTAATATTTTATGAATATTATATGAAATTTATAATATAAAAAATTGAAAACTTATGTCTTAATACAAATATAAATTCGTTATAATTATTTCAATTTTTCTTCGATTTTCCGAACTTGAAATATTCGAATCGAACTTTTTAGCACCATCTATGTGTGACGTACTTCGTACCTACAGAGACAAAATTAACAATGACAAATATGACATTTACTTTCAGCATCGAAACGAAAACATACCCAAATATATTTTTATACATTTCAACATTTTTCACACGTTTTTTTTACAACTCAAAAAACCACCATCATAACGCGTGAAACAGCCCAATTTTTCTAAACGTATCCCGAAACAATCGATCATCGAACGAATAATAGAAGAAGAAACATTGCCATCCAGCAGACGTCATCGCGCGTAAATGATTGATCGCACATCCCACATCGAATCGATATATTCATCATCAGCCAATTACAGCACACATGACACGTGACTTTCACATGCCACGGGCACGTTTTAACGGTCCATAATATAATAATGATAAAAGAGCAAAGGGGAAAGGGGCCACTTGGACCGCGTGTTTGCGCCGCGATCCGAAAGCGGTTTATGCGCGGCCAATAAATGCAAACAAATGTAAATTAACATAAAACGTTCTCAAAGCTCTCCGCGCGTTTGTGGGTGTATTTACCCTTGTGCAAAAGTGTGTGGGTCGTTCGCAAATGTGCGAATTTGCGTGTGTTGAGGTGTGGGTGAGGTTTGGGTGGGCGAGCGTTCGCTTATTCGGGCGATTCGTTCAAATAAATTAACCGTTTAACGGATTCGCCGTTAAAACGGCGATGTGCCGAGTCGCTGTTATAATGTAGTGAATTTGGCGTCGTAGTTATTTTTTTATTGAGGTAGATTTTTAATTGACTTGTTTTTCAGTTTTATTATCATTATTATATGTAGTAGGATATGTAAAATGCTTTAACTTTCGATGAATTTCGGAAAAGTTTTTTATTACTGTGGACTTTGTATAGGCTGCTTATGACGATGATCATGATAATAATATATTTGTATGAAAGAAGTTAGAAACTTTTTTAAATATAATTTAGCAAATTTCAGAATAAAAGACTTAAGAATATAATATCGTCATCCGTTTTTTCAAAGTGAAAAATCGGATTCGCTTCATCTCAAATGCACTTATCTCAAAAAAATCGAAATAAACTTCAAAAATTACTTAGCGAATGACCCAGTTTGATAGATTAAAAGCCTCCACCCCTCAAACACGATTTCAGCAGTAATCAAAAAACCCGAAAGGACCCCCCCCCATTTTTTTAATCGGCAACTCCCCCTAATCCCTCCTTTTCTTCTCCGGAGTCAGCCGAGTTATTTTCCGACGGGCCATTGTGTCCCTCCGCGGGCGGGATTTTCCCAAAATTGGGAGAGGGGACCGACAGACTAAACAGCCCTTCCTACAGCCTGTTTAGCCCTCCTTGAAGGGATGAGGGCCGCTGTACACGCATATGTTTGCGGACCCGCTCTCAATATAATGGACCGTAATGGACTGCTCGGCGGCCCGTAATGCCCCCGATCCCGCCCCGCAAAATCCGCCTGGAAAATTTAATAAATCACCTGTGTCCGTGTGCGTGGTATCCCTGGGTTTGTGTGGGTTTCCCGCCTTTTTTCGGGGTGTTTTGTGCACTTGGACGACGCGGTTGCTCGTTTTAATTGCGCACGTCGCTCTCCCGTAAATTGGCTGACGTCTGTACGTGTCACGTCCGCGCGTGAAAATTGAACCGTTTCGAAATGCGCGGAGGTTTGTCCGAATTGGGGGTTGTTGATGATTTTTTTTTATGTTTGGATGATAGTATTTGAGTTGGGACGTTGCCCGCTAAGCTTTGTCGAAAGTTACTTTAAAAATACTGAGCCGTAAAAAGTGAAGAATGGAATATCATGAAAAAACGATTATTTAAAGAAAAAAATGCGATCATCATATTAAATTTTGGATTGTAAATGATAATGAAAATATAATTTAATTTTTTACCAATTTTTAGGGTTTTCAAATTTATTCGAAACAAGCTTTCACTTTGATTTTATTTATAAACAGAATTTTCGATTTATCGCACGTGATTGAAAATCTAAAATAACGAAATTCAATTAATTGTATTTATTAATATTCATATTAATAATGAATGATGTATGTATATGGTAAAAAAATTATAGAAGTTTATCAAAATACTACATAATATAATAAAAAAATTATCTTTTTAAAAATTATTGGTTCATCTTTATATTTCATTTCGTAAATAGAATCAATAAATTTTATTTGGATTGTTTGACTGGGTTTGTTAATGAAACGATATTTTTGTCCAAATATTTGTTTTACGATATTGATCCAAAAATTCATCTTTTTTCACATAATATTCTATATTATATTTTTTTTCGATTAGATTACAAATCAAGAAGTTGTGATCATCTATATGAAAACTGTGTGAAAATGAATGAATTAAAAATATTAAAGTATTATAGAAACAGAATTTTTATCATTTATATTTTAATTTCAATTGATGACGAAATAAACTGATTCACACATAGAAAAAATCAATATTTATGAAAAACGTAGTTTCTATCACAGAATTAATAACAACTGCAAATACAAGTTAATTAAAAATTGCACAGAATTTGATTCGAAATAATCTGAAGAATCAATAATGTATACTATAGATAGGTGAACCGAAAGAAAAAATTGAAACGAAAACCGTCTTTTTAATTACAACTAAGCCCTAAACTCCGTGAAACCATAATCGCGACCGCTTAATTAATTCAATTATTTTTTCAAAGGCTCACACACAACGCCCCTTATAAATATAATGTACGCACAAATTTAATATTTCCGTCGGTGGAAACGAGCTTTAAACGTAAAACACACACATATACATATAGACATAACGAAATTAGATCGTCCTTTGAATCCTTTAAGACCATGTCGAACACTTTCCCGCGGGAATCGAGAGGGAAAATTCAGTGCGCGAAATTTTCCGCGGCTACGAAAATCGCGCTGTTTCGCGCACGTAATTGATATTCGGCGTGCGCACAGCCTTTGATAATATTTTCTTTTGACAGTCGATACACTTTGAATACGCGATATCTGCGCAATAATAAAACGTCTTGTTCCGTAATGAGGTGGCCTATTATCGGAAGGCCTTTCCTTGACCTGACCTTATGGCCGGCCATGCTGGAAGTTTTCCGTTCCTTTATTTCGGCCGCGTTGACGTGTGTACTACAAAAAAGGTTCTAAGCTGTACGAATGGATTTTTTCGTATTCTACGTGAAAAAAATGAGTTGGATATGAATATTGTAAAGGTGCCTGAATTATTTATTTTTTTTACAGGTGACTTCTATGTATTTTGATTCAATGATATATATATATATATGCTTGAAGATATAAATGTATAACGAATCTTTCCTATTCATTATACCTTGAATAGAATCGAAATATTATTTGTTAACAAAATTTTTAAAATATATATAAAGATTATTCATTATGTATTCAGTGAAATTGACTCGTGTTTTATATTCATCCACTTTATTTGCCTACCGTTAACAATCCTCCCGCTGAACTTGCGTTTTAGTAACGTGAGTATATTTGTTTCGTACAAGAAGCTCTTTAAAGTTAGCTGGATACGTTTTAAATATTATTATTAATCTTTATCATGTTCCGAAGCTTATTTTGATCGGATCAATATTCGGTGTTATCGTAAAATTTAATATGTAAAATGCGACGCGCGCGCTCTCTCTCTCGCTAATACTTCACAAACAATAACGTAAGCCTCTCGGTTCAAAAACCGAAAGCCGATAATTTATAAGCCGCAACGTTTCCATTTAATATCTTAATGCGTAAGTTCGTTGAAATTATTTTAATGGAGAACTTTGATAAGGGTCCTGCCATTCGGAGAGCGGAATACCAATAATGCATGATACATTATGCCCGTAGACCCGTCAGTAAACACGGGTCGTTTAAGGTACAAATTTATTATTGATATACCAAATTGATATATTGTGTTTACAATTAATATATTATGAAGCTCGAAAGCGAAGACTCCTCTGTTAAGTGCTTCAATGTCGATTTGGAAAATTTTATATTTGGGTTTTCACTTTTTGCGGTGTTCATCTCTTTCGGACTCATTCAATCGTAAATCGCACATTGAAATTTGGCAATTTAAGTCTTTGTCTATGATCATTGGCAGTATTTTCTCATCCAGGTGAGGTAATGGGAGAAAACCTGAAAAGGGGCTTTCATTAATCCCTCCTTGGCGTCTAGCTCGTTAATGGTGTTTTACCTCCTGCCGTCCATAAAATAAAGTAATCAAAATTATTCCCATCAAAGTTCTCACAATAAGCGCGATCATAAATAAAGCGATTAAATTTTCGGAACAGAATTCGTTTTTTTTTCTTTCTCGCTAATAATCTAGGCGATTTATGTAATCTCGTTTCGAATTAACTTTTCCCTTTTCGCGATTTCATTTAATCATTTTTGATTAAAAGTTTCATCGCATATTTAATTTCAACGGTATAAAACTCACGAAAATAACTGTAACTTCGGGTTAATATTACACGAATCGTACGCCCTTATTACGAAACATTTCTAAAAACGAATAATACGAAACGTAACTCTGTGGTAATTTGAACACGAACACGTATTCGAATTTTCATTCCGTAAATGTTGCGCGTGCCAATGCAGTTTAATAACATTCAAAAATGTCATAACGAAAATAAAGAGCACGTACATTGGACACGTACTTATATTTTAACAGATTTGAATGAAATGCAAAATATTTTTTCTCACGATTAAAGAGAAGCAAGCATAGAAAATGCAAAAAAAAAAACCAACATATTAATGAATGAATATATTTTACACAATAACGCAGCAACGAAATTCTCAATAACATCGAAATTCAACAAACAATCAATACCTCGAGGCATTTCTTATTAAAATCGAGTCTATTCCCTTTCAAAATCAGAGTTAACGGAAACCTTAAAATATAGTATCGAATCAAATTTAATTGAATATCTCGAAACGAGAATCGGCAACGAACAAACAATGGGATCTAGTATTTCGCACCCGAACTTACTTACATATCGAAACGAATAATAACGTAATATAAATATGTATTTGAGTTATTGCACAGACCTTTGCTTCGTTTCAATATTGAGTTATCAAACTTATATTGAGTTTCAGACGATGGAAAAACGAGTCGTCATAAGAAACGGGTCGAATTTAATGTTTCGAGATTTGCGTCTGCGAAAAATGTTAGGCTTTCGAGATGAAATTTCGTTGCTGCCGGTTGTTTGTTTCGTTCCAAAACTTCGTAAAAATAAATCTATTGTTCACTGTTTGTTCGGATTCAATATTGTCCGATGAATAAGTAGTTTTTCCGAGCGATTGCTTCGGCCGGGGCAACGCGGTTGTGGCTGAACGTAAATCAGTAAACGTCATATTGCTTATTCCAATTTTGATTCAATACGGCTACTTAGCAGCATTGAATATATTCAGAAATCCACAAATTTTAAACATTATTATTTTAAATTTAAAAATATGTCTGAAAATTTTTACGTGTATGAATATTCTTTTTTTTAAAAGTGAAAGAGCATGGTAGTTTTTCGCATCGTTTATACAAATTTTACGTTTTTTTCACTCACAGGATTTTAGATGTTGATTTAATGCATTAAAGCCAATGAAAGCATATGAATTTGAAAAAATGCGAAGTTGGAATATAACGTAAATTTCAAATTTAAGCCGCGAAAAAAAGTCGAAATATAAATATCTTAGAATAAAAGGTTTTCAGAAAATAATCCGAGTCGGATATGATTTATTCATAATACGATGCGAATTTCAGAAAAACGTTGTCGTTTGCATTTCTCGCGTTATGTCAGATTGAAAAACAACGTTTACTACGTAGAACTGGGTCGATTTTCTATACGAATAAAAGAAGGATTACTCGTCGGGGTTGGGGCTGAATTAAGAGGCGTCCCTCGGGGATTTTACCTTGTATTATGTGCGACTGTATTATGTGAAATTTTCCGAGGAAAAATCGACACAGATTTTCCGTGATTCATGACAACGATATAAATCATCCGCACTTTGCCCATTCCCCGTACAAGCGATTAAGATTTCACGAAGGAAACATTTTCATATATATTATAATAATACTAAAAATTCTGAATTAATAAAAATCATATTATTTTATATTTTCTATCGTTGTTTATTTTGAAAGGGAAAAGTTTTCGTGTATCGGAGAGCTTTTTAATTCGATGCGTCCACGGAGAGAATGATCTAAAAAATGAATGAAAAACCGATGAGGGATTTTTCGAGGGTGAAAAAATGCCTTGATATTAATGAAGAATTTCCTTCTGTGATTTTCACGAGTGAAAATGAAAATCGACTATCTTTCTCGTAAATATGTTGCCGAAAAGCTTTTTATTTTGATTAAAAAAAAAACATCAAAGCTTCCGCATAAATCTTCTCCTACAAACAAAATTTGTATTTTTTGCCGTCCTTTACAATGAAATACGTATGTATTATTATAAATTATTCTAAATACACTACTGATAGAAGTTTTGAAAATTGCTGTGCTTTAAAGCAAAATCGTGCATATTTCATTTTGAATTAAAAAAAATCGTATGTAATCATGCATAATCGCAAAAAAAACTACCTTTCTATTGCAGCGTGACTACGATAAAACCTAAATAATATTTTTCACAGTACGCATTCACCAAAATATACAACGGAAAAGTAACGCGCTGAAAATAAATAATGTTACTGTACGACATCATATATTTCGAAGTAACAGGTACACAATAATAATGGGTACACTTTGTCAATTTTATTACTCGAAATCCACAATTCCATAATCTACTTCGTCCAAATCTACATAGACAACACATAAAAGCGGCGGAAAACGCACAGATATATCGACAATAATATATATTAATATTTTCTCATGTATTTAATATATATCATAACGCTATAAATCACTAAATATACAACACATATACACGAAACAGCTTCTCTGCGTGATCTGAAATAGAAACAGTGGATAAAGCAAGCGTCAAGCTTCAAGCAAGACATTCAGGCAAACCTGCGTGCAATTTATTATATATTTTTCGTATATAATATATTTTATTATGATCTTGTGAGTTTTTTTGCCGTGTCGCTATAGTGATGGAAATGTCCGCTTGTGCTCACTAAGTTATCTCTACGTACAAGCCAACTTTTTTCAGGGGAAATTTTCTTTGAAAGCTCCCGTATATAATAGAGAGTCAGTCGAAGCTCCGCGTTGCACCGCAAATGTAAGATAAGCCGACGGTCATTAAAAGCTTTACATACATATCGGGCTTTTATAGCGAAAATACATAAAGCTCGGCCTCTTTTTCAACCACCCTTCCAAAGAAACATGTCTATTTCGCTCGACCGTGAAATGGAATTTGAATATGGGCGCACTACGTATTACGTAAAAAAAATTGCAAACAATACGCCTTAGAAATCCGACGAAAATAAGTTATCTCTTGTATATAAAGATTGTAAAAATTTATTATTCAAAATCAACTTATATTAAAATGTAAATATAATACAAATTTATAATATTCTAATTAATTTAAAAAAAATATGAATGAATGAATTAATTTTTTTATTGTAAAATCAATTTTAAAATTTAATTTTTATTTACGATATTGATCAATTTGTTGTTTCACAATTAATTTTGTTCATATATTCGAAGAAATTTTAAATCTTAGAAACAATGTCTATGAATTTTGATTTCAAAATTTAATATTTCATAAAAATAATCGTAATATTATGTTATGTATAAAACTATTCTCATATTGAAATATCTGACACACATCATAAGCAATACTAATAATTTCTAGACGACTGAACACCATAAACACAATCTCAACAATTTCGAATTTGACGAACCGACTAATTTAATGAGATCGCGAATAAATATCTCACATAGCATATAATAAATTTAATAATTACATTAATTAATTTAATAATATTTCTTCATAGACATAAAATCCCAAACCCAGTTCTCATTTTGAGAACAAAATAAAAATCGGATCAAATTTGAAACTTGCAAAACGGAACATCGACCGACTCCCGCAGCATGCGAAAAATTGGCTTTTTACTTTGAGTGCTAGTGCAATCGAACTTTGTGGATCAGTGTATTATCTTCAAACGATTCCAATTAACAATTTTGATTTTTTTTTGTGTTTAATAATTTAGAAACCTGTAGTGGCGCAGCCGCGGCGAGGGGAGCTGAGCCATGGCGCATGGCTCATTGGGGATGGGGCGGTAGCGGCCGAGGGTCGCCGACTGTGGGGAAACACTTATCTGAAACAGGACATCAGGACAACACCAAGTCTGAAAATTTGGGAAACATCTAGAAGTCAGGACACGCCAGTGTGCGTGCGCAAGGCTCTGGACTCGACCTCGACGGGCGTGTTGGGGCGTTTACAATCATACATGTTATGGGGTGGTGAGTCTAGGGGTCGTCAAGCCTCGGGTCTCTATTTTGAAATACATTTAACATACATCGATTAGTTTGTCGTCGTTTGTTTTATTTTTAATTTATTTATTTTTTTCGACATCGATGGCGCAATTATAGAGGTTGTTAGGTATTTTTTTTAAATTCTTAATATTTTTTGGGCTAATTTTTATTTAGAAGTTGATTAGTTGAACTGTGAAAATGAATGAAAATGCGACTACCGTTAATAATTTTCACTATTTGTTTTTTTATTATTTAAGTTGGGATGTTGCGCAATAGATGTCTCTCATATGATAAATTGAATTTTGTGTAAAAATAAAACAAGAGCAACATTGAAACGACGACAAATTAATCGAAAGGGATACATGCATTTTCAAAATGTTTAAACACTCTTTCACATTTATATTAACAAATATCAATCGATTTTTTTTTTTACATTTTGTTGAAACTGATATTTGTTTTACAATTGATAGATTGAAATGAAGAGTATATGAAGTTGAAGAAATAACATTAAAGACATTTAATATTTAAAAAAAGAGTCTTAAATTCTTAAAATAAAGTCTCATATTCGTCATTATAAGTGTATTTTTAAACTTTTTCGAAGATTGAATTTCGTCGATGTGTACAAAAATCGTATCTTTCAACTATGGTTACGCAACTTGTGTAGTTTCAAGGCAACAAAATATTGCTCGTTTGATTGTATCACAACTATTTATTTAACAAATATGATTCGTCATTCCTTTCATTTGTGAAAAACGATCCATTATAAGGTTACATCTGCGCTAGGCAACGACTATTTCATTTATACAAAGAAACTTATATTATTTTCGTATCTATCACTTGAGCTTGAAAATTATATCAACATTATTTTTTGAAAACATCACAACTGACCGATCAGCTTAAATTTTACGGAAATCGAACACTCACAAAAAAGCCAAAATCAATTTTGGAAACAGAAGTTTGCGCTATGGGCGTACACTGCCTTCATTTGCAGAGCTGAACTGGGCAGGGCCCCAGCTTGAATTATTAGCCCTTCATTTGCTTCCCGATGACAAATTATATTTTAACTTCGTTAAATTCCGCTGAAGAGCTAAAGTATGAGCGGGAAACGAGAAGAGATCTGAAGACAATTACGGTGTTAATTCAGCCATTCCTTGCTCTCGCCGTCGTTAATTACCACCGCAATATGCAAAAATATTACTTTATTTTATATAATGTGATCAAAATCGATACAAGTAATTATGAAGATAAATAAATCAATGTTTTATTAATTTTACACATCATCAATTTTACCATAAAAATATATATGAATATATATCGTGAACTTTTATTCTATTTAGCTCGTTTAGAAAATGGACAAGGGCAATTTAATAGGAAATGGAGACAACAATCTTTCTCTGACCATAATCCCATTGATCTCGGAATTGACGAGAATCCCATAATAATTCCCGCTTCGGTGACTCTAATTCGATAATTAAAACGCACACCGTCTCCGGGAAAACGGAGAGCGGAAAATTTGATACAATCGAATATAATTATCTTCGAAAACAAAACGAAAAGTCGTTTCGCTTTCGGGCTCAAATTCGCCTTGATATAATCGAATGAAGCGAATGGCGGTTACCGGTTATCAATGCTGCCGTTTTGTGTACAAAACGTATTTTGTGTTTAAACGATATAATTTATTATATTACGTATAATTTTGAGTGTAATATGTTCGATGCGTTTTATAATTGTTCGTGAAAATAGTGAATATAATTTTAGTACCTAAGCATTGATCTGGTTTTAAATATTAAAATCGAAAATTTTCAGTATTTACATGATATTTATTTTTACTTATTATTATATAAAACTAAACCTATTTATTTTTGTACCATAAAATGAGGGATACAAATTAATTATATTACTGATATTTGAGCCATAATTTTTTCGAACATAAAAAATATTGAACCGAGTTATTAGCTTAGTTAATGGAACTATACAAATTTTAGAGACATGATAAAGTCTCAATCATCTACAATTGTATATTATTCTTTCATAGATAAGCATTTTTGTTGATTTTAAATAACACCGAACGTTCAAAATTGTTCAAACACAAAATATCAGACTTAACATGATAAGAATACTTCTATTGTAACTATTTTCGAAGTCAAATTGAAACATCCTTGAAGATTTTTCCATTTTTTTCACTATCTTATAGAATAATTGAAAGTAATATGAATATAAATTTTAAACATATTCTCCATCACATATCACTATATTACTTTAATGGAAAATATAGATAGTACACAATCCTCGACATAGTGACGTTGTGGTGATAAATATTTAAACTTCTCCTTAAAATTTCAGGATTATATCGACGTCGTCAACAAACACATTAACGATTAAATTGCCGCGTTACATTTACAGAAGTGAGAATCGCGTAATTACGGTAAAAGCTTTATTGTTCTACTGGTGCAGGGGGAGAGCCGAGAGCTTTTCGTGAAAAATTCAGCTCAAATGAATTTCGCTTTTAACGTGTACTTCCCGAAATATTTCACAATATTATATACAATTCAGTTCGGGAATTTTTACTAAATACAAAACTATACTGTTGGATAACACGAACGTTCGTTTGTGCGACGAATCTAATATTTCATGAAACACAATGTGAACTTAATGCAAGATTTTGAAATGCAGTCTCCGTGAAACAAGAGAGCAGTGGAAAAATCGCGTTATTAAATTTTAAAATAGGATGGCGCCATTGTCATACGACAAAAGACCATACTCAAATATTATAAAATTAAAATACTGACTATATTATATACCATATTGTAACTGCTCTATTGGAATTTTCTTGTGGGAAAAGATGAAATTGTATATAAATTTCTTATTTTGTATTCCGAACGATATCTTAAATTGACAAATTAAATTCGGAAAATATCTAATATTGACAAGATAATTAGCAAAATGGCGGAAACATATATGTGGATATCAATAATGTGTTGATCAATTCAATACATATATTGATATCATATATGTATTGATCAATTCATATTTTTTTGTACTCCGAACATAAAAACGTATTAAGGGTTGATGTGATAAAGGATCCATAACGAGATGATCGTATAGATAATAAATCGAGCCCTGACAATAAGATTATATCGAAACGAAGATAATAAAATAGCTTTTATTCCGTTGAACAAATATATCGAAGACAATTTAATAAATAAGGCTGTTTGTGAAGGAAAAAGATTTGCCTCCTCCGCGACAAAGACAAATCGTTATTTAAGATGTTCGGACTTACTTGAGCAAATCATTCCGGGCTGGGTTCGGACTATTTGTTTGCATTTCAGACAACCCCTGAAAAATTCAGTTTAGCGAAATTTCCCCTATTCGATAAGTGGGAAAAACGTTTTTCCAAAGAGACGACGGGTAGGGAGATTTTTTCGATTATCGATAAAGACGCCACTCGAAATCAAATCCACGCTTTGTATTCGACGCTTGCAATGTCTTGAAAAACGGTACTGAAAGATTTTTCAGCGACTCAGGAACGATCCGATTGAAAATTTACGGTGCGGATACGAGTTGAATTTAAAATAAGCGAAGCGATCGCTATGTCCGTGTAATTGAAGCTTCTCTACATGACGGAATGAAAATAATATCATAATGCTCGAGAATTTTCCAATTTTATTCCACTGTGCATAAAAAAAATCTCTAATCTCATATTTGTATTATTCAAAAAAAAAAAAATTAAATGGATTTTTGAACTTCGAATGTCACTAAATAAAGCCTATTGACAGAGCCATATCAAGCAAATATTTGGTATCGTAATCATTATCAACTGAGAACCAATCAAAAATTATAAATTTTTATCTTTTCTAAAAGCGAACTGCAAACAAATTCAAAAGACATGCTTAAACATTTGCTAGGAAAAGGAAAATTTACACCAACGGTTGACAATGTCAATATTTCCATTTCGCGTGCTCAGAACCCGACCGTCAAATATCACTCTTCCATTTAATGAATAAGTATTGATTTCAGTATATAATAATGTGAAAATTATCGTTAAATGCTTTATTGTTTGACGGTCAAAAGAGTCGATTGAGTAGAATTCGATCTCATTTTTACGGTAAAATGGAAATGCTTGGTAATTATGTTATTGGAAATAATAATGCCGGTCTTTATGATAAATATATAATATATTATATGTATTTTATTTATGTTATATTATATAATGTTAGTTGATATTTCTTTAGCATATTAAAGCTTAATAAAGATTCAATTAATTAAAAATATATCATTTTAGCATCATGCAATGCTGAATATTTATTTTATCACTAACACTTGGATTAATTACAATTTATTGACATATCGAAAATAAAAAAATATTCGGATCAAATAACTAATAATATTCTATATAAGATCCCTTCATTTTTTTGATTCCAAATTTTCACGGATATAAAACACGAAAACATAAAAGCTTCATTTACCGAAACGCGGATTAAAATTTCCACCAAATATTATTAAAGAACTCACCGAAATCGAAGCGAACCTCCATTAAATCGGTCCTTTACATTGTACACACCACACAAAACGGCCGCGGAAATTGTGTAGTGAAAATCCTTTAATAACACTCGGATCGGATTGATTGATGGCCTTTTCTGTACCCACATCCACCTGTCTTTGCCGATATCCATCCACAATGGGGGATCGTTTGGGACGAGCAAATATTATTTAACTTGTTGCGGGAAAAATCCCGCCCGCCATTGGTTCGGGAATGCGAAAAATAAAAAAATTCATATTATAAATCGGCCAGTTGGATCAGTTCGCGGTCGTGTGTGAGTTTTGTGCTTTGTTCGAGTTTAATGGGATTTATTTTTGTGTGTTTTGAAAGTCGTTCTGAGTTTTTGTGTTAGTGTTTAATTTTTGAAAATTATGTTAGTATTTGATGTTCTTTTTTTGGTAATTCAAAGTGTCACACGTTCAACTTAGTGGAAAACTTAATTGTGCACATATTTTGATCATTGCAAACTTGTATAATTATATTTTAAGAAAAGAATATTTTAAAGTACATCAAAAACGTGACAGCTTTGACAGTTCTTTCATTATTTTTGTTTTTTTTTAGAATCACCAAAAAACATAATGGGAACGAGGCAACATCTCTTTTAGAAAAACCCTTTCCATGAAAAATAAGCATAAAAAACGAAACATTTTATTCTACCTTTCCGACAACAGTAATACATTTTAAGAATTTACTTGAGATTTTTGTTTTTTTTTTCCCTTATTTATTTACTTTTCTTTTTGCGAGACAAACTTTTAAAAGATAAGACATTTTTTCGGTGGTTTTTCATATAGAAACACGTAAAAGGCCTTGCATAAAAGAAAATCTAACCGCTTAGCCGCGACAAAAATATTAAGCACATTTAAACAGTCTTCAAATAATATTCGCAAAATTTCCCAAATTCGGGTCGTTCTATTTTCGGCATATTGGTTATAGATATCGTCAAAACCGCACTGTTGTAAAATACGATTGACGATTTTTCCGTCTGTCATGCGCGGAATAATAAATGCATAAAATGTTCGGTCAATTTACTAGGGAGTTCGGAAAAATGAGAAAAGTATTTTTCCACCGAAAGAATGGCGGGTAAATTTGGTAGGTATTTTCTTCCTTTTTTCCTTTTGCGTCGAGTGGAACTCGAGAATCCCTTTTGTTTTTGAGTATTTCTCGTTCACACACAAAAGCCTCCATTCACAACGTGAAAGATGATATCCTTCTGCGGCACACGTGGGCCACTGTCGCTTTTATGCGAATAGAAGAGTTTATTTATTTGAAAGTGTATTTACATTTTAAATTTGGTGTAAAAAATACAGAAAATTTCCTTGTATTATGTATTTTAAAAACTATCACACATACGAATAAATGGTTTATTTTTTTTGATATTCCACAAAATAAATATATTTGATATTATATATGAAAGGATTAAAGTTTATATGGTCATTATATCCGTGATCTATCTTATCGAAAGTTTAATTGAAGAAGTTTTAATGAGTGTTATAGATAACTGAAACAAGAGAAAATTATATTATATTATATCATATTTTTATGGAGAATTTTTTTATATTTTAAGCTGATTTCATTTAAAGAACCACGAAAAAATGAGATGAAAATATCATTAAAGTAGAGAGAAATCGGAAAATAAATCGTTCCTTTTTCGTATCATTATAAGATATTTTTCTGAAAAAAAAAAATGGTAGAATTCAAGTGTACGCTTCACATCGAATCGAAAAAAAAATCGTCTGATTTACAATATTTTCCTACACGTTCGCGTGTATATTTCTCCATCTTTACCTGAAATCTTTCAGCCTCTGTATAAAATCCGTCTATATTATGCTATGTAAACATACTTATACCTTAATAAAGCTATAAATAAGGATGCCGACGAATATTCGAACGATGTAATGAGGAAAAATGGGATAGAGCAAACGAGCGCGACTTTCCGATGGGAACGGATGAGCGCTAGGCCTTGTTGGGGAGAAAGCAATTTATAATGAATTGCTTCCTCTTAATACTTTCGCGTCTAAAAAGGTATAATATCGAGAAGTATTTTGCGCAATTTTTATTCAATAAATTCACCTTTTTTTATTCACTCAAAAATGCCACGAGAATCTACGCCATTCTATGTTATTAAGGAAACACCTAATTATCCCAAAATTTATTCGGATGGATCAAAATTTAAATATATGAATACATTTATCATGGTATATTATAATTGAGTTCTTGGAGTAAATTTATTGCAGATTCAATACGATCTTTTTTCATTGGAATTGTGAATGAATCGCTTGAATATTTTAAAATACAATTTATTATGAAACAATCATAATATTTTGCAGCTATGAAAATTTTCGACAAATCATTATATACTAAGCATTTTTAAAATGAAAGTTTATTATGATAGCCCAAGTGACAAAATAATACCATATTATTTATGCGTCATCCTACAATTCTGAGGGGTAAAATCATGTTAAAAGCCTTGTGTAATTAACGCTTCGGGGCGGTTGTATTCAGGACCTTTTTCAGATCCACCCCACACACACAGCCACATTATTAATAAGCGAAAACGTATAAACGCCTTAGGGATATTTATATATCGGAACATCTGAAAGTGGAAAAGTGTCGGGCACTCGGACCGCGGGTGTCCCTTATTAATAAAGAGGCGAAAACCCAAAGATGAAAGGAAAAGAAGCCCACGGAAAAAGACTTTCTCTTTGAATATTCATGCATGCGGACACAAAATGGGCGGTACACTCAGTCAAAGAGGAATGTGACCTGATTTCGACGAGTCTAACGGCATTCCGTGATTGAGAAACCTCTTTCAATTACTAAGATCGCGAAATTGCTTATGTAACTTTAGCGAAATGCACGAGTCCGAAAGTTAGAATAACCCGCTGAAGAACGTGAAGTTTCAAAATGGTATTTCGGTCAGTTTATCTTTTCAAGTATTGCTTCGTTTCGTTAAAAATTGATCATTTATGATTTTCTGATTTAATGGTTTTTATATTTTATACTATAGTATCCGTACGGTTGTGGTTTATCAATATTATCGCGAATTTGAAAGTTTATCGCCACACTCTATCTTATCTCAAATATACAGAAATTTAAAACTCACAGGAAATTGTATTTATTTTTTAATAGTAAATTTGGCTTGATAAATAATTGAGTTGATCTATCATTGAGATATCATTAATTGAGTTGTATAAAAATTATGTGATATGAATAGTTATCGCGAGTTTTTTTTTCAGAAAAAAATTCTTAACCCAACTGATAACTGAGTGATTATAAATATAATATTATAGTGAGCATACCTGATACTTTAATTTTCAGTAAAATATTTTTTCATTCGTGTCAGTTTATGAACCCTGAAAGATAAACTCTATAGGTGAACTGTTGAAATATATATTAGTTGTAGTAATCAATCCATATCGATTATACATATAATGCCGACCGCAATTTGGAAAATTTTCAAAAACCTAATTTTTAGAAATGTGTTTTTGAAATATTTATTGTTAATTCTATTTTCCACATGTTTTATTTTATTTTGGATATCGTGGACGGAAAATTTCACACCCAAGCTACCTAAGCATCAAGTTAATACAAAAGTTATACTCATATGGAACCCTTGCTTCGATAAACTATTTTGTGCTTTAGGCTCTGGAGTCAACCCCTTTTTAAACTACCACTGTCCTGTATTTGATTGTTATATTACTAACGATCATAATTTTATGCCGATTGATCAATTCGATGCTCTTATATTTCACGGGCCTGAATTTCATCCATTTTTTTCTCTCAATTATCCATCAAAACGATCAGACCATCAACGTTATATTTACTTAAGCCATGAAACTCCAATAAAATATCCTGTGTCTCACAACTTAGATGGATTTTTTAATTTAACGATGACTTACAGGTTTGATTCAGATATTCCAAATTTTTATTTTGAAATGGTTGATAAAAATGGGACTTTAGTGTCTCCTGATGATAATCCCCCATGGATTAAGCCGGACTTCAGCGGTGTGAATCTTGCTAACTTGTGGGAGCTTCGAGGTACTAAAAAGAAACCAATTGCGTGGTTTGTTTCAAACTGCAAAAGTGATAATAGAAGAGAAGACTACGTGAAATCACTTCAAAAATTTATACCAGTTGATATTTATGGAAAATGTGGGCCACACGTCTGTTTCAGAAGTGATGAAGATAATTGTTTGGAGATGTTAAAAAGAGATTATTTCTTTTACATAGCATTTGAAAATGGTAATTGTGTGGATTATGTGACTGAAAAAGCACCAAAAGTCATGACAAAAAATGTTGTCCCCATAGTACTTGGAGGTGCAAATTATACTAAATTTTTTCCTCCTCATTCATACATTGATGCTAGTGCGATTTCTCCGGAAGAACTTGCTAGTAAAATTTATTCTTTAATTTCATCTAGAACAAATTATATAGAATACTTTTGGTGGGTGAATTATTATAAATTTAGAGATGCTCAACAATCACCTTGCCGTTTGTGCGAAGTTCTACATAATAATAAAATACCACGAAAATCGTACGACATCGTTGATTGGTGGGAAGGAAAAAGGAATTACCCATATTGCGAATTACCCATTATGTATATTAGTTGATTAATATATAATAATATAATTTTTTTATATAACTTACTTGTGTAGTAATAATTAAGTAATAATCAAATATATGATTTCATAAAAATAATGTATTCGTTATTTTATTTATAATATATATATACGGTTATATAACATATCCTCAACAAATAAAATTGAATATAAAAATTCTTATTCTTATAAATGTGTAAATAATGAGTTAAAGAAATATTACAATTTTGTATGGTTACCAACTTGTTTCGTTAAACAAATCTTTAATTATTACATTTCATCGATAGATGGACTTTTTATCTTGTGTTTTTCTATTGTATATATCACAGTTCAAGTGCTCACTTTTGTTTATTTATACCCATACTAGTTTGGGTATACCCAAACTATCGGTTTTAGTAAGAATGTCAACTGTTAAATTTTTAACTAAATATATTTGCGTCTAAACTAAAAACAGACGTCATAAGTATCATGCTCGGGTTAGGTTGGGTTAGAGTTTTAATTTGAGTTGTAAAAACGTGTTCAAAACAAACTCTCGAAGTTCAAACGGACACGACGGGTAAACACTACGCGTATTTCTCGATCATTAGTCAACAAACCAATTTCCACCTTATTGATATTTAGCATAAGAGTGTTATCTGAGTGCAAACAACTTAAATTGTACCACACTAACAATCGCGCTAGAACTATTACAAGGTGTATAAACAGACTAGTTAGTTCATGTATAAACGTGGACGTGGACGTAATAAAGTGGACGCTCAAACTATACATACATACATACATACATACATATATATATATATATATATATATATATATA
>JAOXNN020000055.1:484519-496831 GCA_028571205.2 Hydropsyche betteni | reverse complement strand
CCAATTACTAACAATGAAATACAAGATTTCTCACCAACTTATAATTATGAACATGAAAACTAAATCAACAAGAGTGAATACAGCGTAATTAGGTTACAGTTACCAAAATTCATAATTATTATCTTATCAGTCAAATCAAAGTATTCATATATTATAATTGACATGTATTATAATAAATAAAACATTAATAAATATTCGATTTACCTTCACTCAAAATAATAAATATCATACGAAAGTAACATCTAACGTTTCAAATATTAAAACGATCACAACGAAAATTCAACTCAAACCATCGGACCGAACGAATCCAATCAACACCCCCGACGGGCTATCCGCCACAACGGCATCAAGCCAAAACAAAACCAGCACCCCTTTAACGGAAAAACGCTTAATCGCTCTCGATGAAATTTACATTGCCTCGCAACAACGCAGACCGACGACGTCGAAGGAAAACCTCGAGAGAGATTTCCTCTCCTCTTGCCTGGCGGGAAACGGGCGGAAAACCACCCCCTGGGGTGGGCGGGGGCGCAGGGTAAACACGCTCCCCTCTGATTGTTCAACAGGTAGCTGGCCCACTCGGGCCCCCGAGCCTCCCCGGTGGCTGGGGGCGGAGGCTTCGGGGGCCCCCTTTTCTAGGTCCCCCGAGGAGGATATCGTCGTCGGCTGTGGTGTGTCGGACACGTGTGCGATTTGAAATCAGGTGCTTTTAATGGGTTTAAGATGGTTTTCGTATTGATTGGGTTGGTTTTAAAATGTGTTTTTACGTTGAGGTGTAGTGTAATTTATGTGAAGCAAAAACGTAAATTATGTTTTGCGCTTTTATAATTCGCATTCATAGCGAGTGAAAAATAATGGACAAAGGAATTTGCAAAATATTTTCAAGGATTTCCATTGTTTTCGACGAAAAATTCCACCATATAGACATTTTTGCCGTAAAAATTCTGCTTGTGTCAACACATCATACATCAAAAGCTCGTCCTAATTTGTATATTTAAGCTGTAAAATTTTGTTAAAGGCATACTTTCGAATTCTGCACCGCAAAGTACGCACTCTGGGGACATAAACACGCTGCTCATGCTTTATACGGACAATCATACATTAACACAAAATAAACACATACATAAATAACGTTATTAATAATATTTAACTTTATGATTTTGCTTACACATAATTTTGTATATTTACATGGACCGAATTTATTAATAATTTAATTAGACCAAAACGAATTTTCACAGGATTATTTCATTTTCGTACTTATCATGGAAAATTACTTTGAACAGTTTTTCTTTGAACAATCAAATACAATTTTGATCAACTAAATTAAGCGATTAATACAAAATTAAAACTTTCGCATTTTATTTAATAATACATTGTGAATATCCCGATTTCAAATTATTATAATACAAATAATATTCTTTACGATCGGATTGTTTACTATGAAAAATTTTTGTTCTAAAAGATAACGCGATTAACACTTAACTCTCAGCTTCAACCACTCAATAAAAACTAGTTCATTTGCTTTGTTACGTTCAATGACCAAAAAAATAGATAAAATCTACGTTTTTATTTTGACCAATTTAAAAATTAAAAGCCCTTATCGGCAGGAAATATGGAACATCACCGGCAACGATCGGCACCGTTATCGCAACTCATACAGCACTTTGGTACGTTATCGTACCGCAAACGAGCGCGTCCCGCATACAATGAGACGTCTAAAAATTGGTCCATGTCATCGTCGCGGGAAATAAAAAAATTCAGTTATGTCTGGCTTACGTGTGAGTGACACGTTGAGCCCCGTCGTGCGCACGTGAGACGTATTATTTATTATTCGGGTCGCAAAATGTATGGGTGGGCTTTTGACGAACCACCCCATCCCCGTTCTAGTATTTGATTTTCTTTTTCACCCCCCCCCCCACCCTCTTTTAGGCTGCGCTCACACGAAAAGTTGTTCAAAAACTGAAAAATATCTGATGACTATTATATACTGCAAATTTCTACAGTTCTAAAACTCCAAATTCAACCTCATATATATCAAATTCAATCTTTTAGATTTCAAATTTTACCTTTTGAACTAAAAATTAAATCTTATATAAACTGAATTCAAATTTCTGAATGTATTATGACCATTGTTATAATGATAAATTAAATACAATCTCTTCTTAGATTTGCTTCTTAGATGGTGATTTTTACTCAATAACATTTTTTAATAAATCAATTTGAAAATCGGTATCGTGGATATGGTACGTAACGATTTTTTTTATAAAATTATGAAAAATTTAAAAATGAAAAAAAAAAATTTGCACCAGTTAAATATGATTTGTAAAAGATTTTATTTGAAGTTTAAAAAGGTCAAATTCGATTTATATAAGGTTGAATTTGGTATGTAAAAGCTGTAATATCAACGATGAATATTCATATAGAATATATTTTTCTTACTAAAATAAAACGATGTGTTATAGATATATCAGATTTTCCACAATTTTCATTTACTGATAAACCGATATTTTTTACTAATTACTGACATTCGTAAATTACCTATAAATTAAAAATCGGGAAAAACCGAAAAAACCGTAAAACCAGAAATACTTTCCCGAAAAATTACAAAATAAAAAAAAAACCGTACACCTACAAAAACCGACTTTTTAAAAAATATTTTCCACAGAAACAACAACACTTTCCAAAAATATTAAAAACAAAAAAATTGTTTTTATTTACCGGTTAATATTGAAAATTTACCGGAAAATTACCGAACCGTTATTTGTGTCATTAACCGCCAACGACATCCCTAAATTATGCCGTCGTCGGATTCGACGACAACTTTTCGTCGATACGAGACACCGAAAGCATTCAACGACAAATTGTCGCCGAAAAGTCGCCCGTGTGCCGCCAGCCTTACTCGCCGCCATTTTCGTTCCGGTCTCATTTCGGTCCGTATCGCAAATAACAATAATAAAAATGACGATAATAACGCGGCCGATTCGTGCCCGGGATTTGCGATCCGCTCCCGGGAATAGTGCGAGTCCCCGTAATGCTTTTATTATTTTTTATTTTCGGTTTCGGGTCGTGTTTTCGGGGTTTACGACGTCATCTTGCGCTCGTTGCGCGCGGATTTCAAAAAGGGTTTAATGGGATTTTGTTCGGCGCTTTCGTTTTTATTTTTTTTAATTCGAGTTCGGTGGATTTTCGCGCCGGTCGATCGCGCGGATCCCGTAATTTATTTACGTACCGTTTAATGTTTATCGAAAGAGTGATGCGAGGGAGGATTTTGTGGGTTAATGTAAAAAAAAAATAATATCCGTTTCGATTAGTTATATAATATTATAATGGAAATTAATTATTTTGAATTTAATATAAAAGCATTTCGGTGTTCGTTGTTTTATTAAGTTTTCGGTTAATTTTCAAAGGATCTCAAATCGTTTATTTAAAATTAAAAAAAACTTTTGAAATTATATTTTGAATTTTGGGAAAATCACTTAGAAATTTATGTGAAACTTTTTTATTATTATATAATAATAATATTTAGTATTTGATATATATTCAAAAACGCTTTCAAGTATATATAAAACCAAAATTCAAAAATCACACATAATTGATCAATCAATACTAAATCAATGTTTCATTTACCGATAAATCTGAAAACTACAAAAGTTACAACAACACTACACCAAAAATCGTATCACACACACATTCAACCATACAAAACATGACCTCTTCAAAAAAAACTACGCCCATTTTTAATCACACGACCCGAAAAAGATTACTTTTAACGAATCCCTTCGGCGTGCACATGGCGAATTTTCTTTTTCGGCCGAAACACCCACTTGGAGCCGAACCCTCGGTAATGACATCTCTCCGCCGCGAATTTTCCGGCTCACCTTCGTGTATTTTTTCCGCTTTATTTTCGGCGTACATCTTTCGTGACCGCAGCGCTAAGTCCCGGAGCTTTTCCCACCAAATCCAAAGGACGAACGTGCTCCGACTTTATTACAAATCACGACAGCGCCCGCAAGCATTACATCATATTTACATCCAGTTACGGGAATCCTTTTATTTTTTCGAGCGGATTTTTTTCGCGATTTTTCACTTTTGCATATAAATATGATAATTACGAAAATCGCTTGATTGATGGTAATTGGTGTTCTGCTTTTGATACGCGACCTTTCGTGATTCATAACGTTTATGAAGGGGCATTAGGCACACTCCGTGTTTTTCGTGTATGCTGAACACTTTTACGATCGTCCATCATTTTTTTTGAATATATGTACTTGCGTATTTCTATGTTTTCGTTTATTTTTAAATCGGTTGACACTAATATATGTGAGAAAATATTACACGTCGACGGCGTTCGAGAGAAATTCGATAATTTTTCCGATATATGCAAACTTATAAAATATCAAATTTATTTCAATATATTGATAAATTAACAATTGTATTATGTGGTATAATAAGTATTATTTTTAAAAACCGATTGATTCGCTTTGAAAGTCAATACTCAGCAGTAATATAACTACATATTAAAGGACTAGACCATTAGATTATTTGATCAATAAATAAAAGAAATCAAGCGTAGTATTTATTGAGTATTATAAACCACAAAAAATTGAATTACCGTAATTATTCAAATTGGTTTAGTTTTCTTTATTGAAAAGTGATTTAATCGTTTTATTTTTGTGTGCATGCAATTTTAACGTATCGCTCCACATTTTACGAAATTATGAATAATGAATGTTCAATGTTTGGCTACAAATTAGGTTAATTTAACTTTTCCGAAACAATACATTTACAATTTCGCAAATATCCGCTTACGTGTCCCTGCTCAAAGGGAACATGCGGCATCGCATTTATCGAATTTGTTCGAAATTTCATAGGCGAACAATTTGAGAAATTGCGTTTTTCCATCCATTCCCATTTGTGCAAAGTGAATGAGATGGTATTACAAATTGAATTAAGCGGCGCTTCATCAGCCTTTTTTTGACAGTAAAGGAAAAACGGACGGAAAACTTGCGTAATCAGTCAACGTCCACATTAAAATGTAGAATTTTCCTCTCCGCCGCCATAGTAAGAGTCGTTATTATTATTCACGACCCACTCTGTATATTGTTGAATTAATTTGTTGCGCTGTAATAATGTGATTGCTTCTTGTTTTGTATAGAAAAAAAAATATCAGTTGTATTGTATATCCGGGAAAATTTACCTTTCCATAATTATCAATTTGGGAAATTTTTATATTATTTACGATAAGTCGTATAAAAATATACAACGAAGAATATTTTCGAATTAATTCAAGGAGAAGAAAAGTATCTCATCGTTTTCTCGACGGTCGATGATAAGAAAATGGAAAAGCTTCCATATAATTGTTCGCACGGGCTGTTTGTTTTTCTCTACGAACGAAGGATAATTACGTGCGGATAAAACATAACACAGCGAAAACAAATAGCCCGTAAATAATGAAAGAAAATCTTAAAAGATTGCCCCTAATTGGTATTATGACCCAAAACAAACAATCGACATCGCTCTCAAAACGAAAATAAAAGTAAATAATCAAAATTTAGCAAACGAAATAAAATGAATGCATACTAAGTTTCAATTACGGACACAATGCATTTTTCATTCAAAAACGACACAACGATGAGCGTTCAAATTACATTTCGGTATGTATGAAAATGTGTGTGTGTGTCGTTCAGTGAAATTCAATTTTCTCATCTCCATGCAATTTTATTTCGAATACAAGCACTTTGGTGTAGGTAAAATCCTTCTCTGCTGTGTTTTCTGAATCAATACGTTTGTTATTGTATGTGATGCAAATCGATTTTGTAGTACATTTATTCGCTTTTAGGGCGCCTAATATAAAACGAAACCCTTTTCGTTGAATAAATAAAATTTAAATACATGAAAAAGTCGAAGCGAAAGGTTATAAAACTATATGTAAAAACGTTCATTGTTTCTATAAGGTTAAGATCTGTTATAAATGCCTTGTCCCAAGTGTCGATTTCCTATTTTCAAAAAAATCATATTTCTCAATATACAGTAAAAAATGATTTAAGCAATTTTTTTATTTAATTTATTTAAAATTTTAGAAACTCCTTTAATTGATATTCGAAAGAAATTGCAAAATTGAGACTATCATAAATCATACGATATTATATTATATTATATATAAAACGATAAATTATCATTAAAATGTAATAATTCATCGTTAAAGATTAAAACTATTCATATTGCTTTATTTGATTCATTTAACGCTAAATCAAACTATCATCTGAATCCATTTAAAACTTTTACCGTATCTTCACATAAAATTTTTTATTACATCTCGAATTTATAGAAATTAATTTAATTTGCTTATCGGCGAAAAAAGATTACCCAAAATTTCGTTGCATTGTTACATTTATATTTTAAGATTATAAATTTTTCTCTACTTTTAAAATGGAAAATAAGTATCAAAACTTTTAAATTTTTCTATTCTTAAATGGTTTGAGACAATTTTTGTTGAATTTGAAGTTTAATATGCAGCAGTGAAAGTTTATAAATTATATTTTTCTGCACTATATTATCATAATATAATATAAATATTATCTTAATATATTTAAATAAGGTATAAAAAAATACTTCATAAAAAACACGGTTTAAATATAAAATTTTACAATTCAAATATTTCTCAATTCTTCAATTTCACAAATGTTATTATAATCAACATCCAAATTTGAATCAAAACGAATCCTAACCCACCAATGAATATGTAAAAGCAAATTTTCATCTAAAAAAAGTCACTAAATATTCATCAAAATAGAATCACCATATCCGACATCACATTTTAATACAATACCGAAACTTTAATCATTCACCACAACCCGAGTTAAGCCCTAACGTTTTAAAAGGGAGACAAAAGACGTCACGCGCTTCATTTAATCAAGCGCGTCACACAAAACAACCTTTTAAACACACACACACATATATCGAAAAGCAACATATGCCAAACTATCGCTTTCGGTTGAAGCTTTATTGAAAGCTCGATGTGCGTATCGAAGACCACTGCAGGTGGTATTAATATAGTGCGCCCCAGCGGCGTGCACAAGTGCCTTTTTATGGCTTTGGACGTGGACATCGTCAAAGGCCAGCAATATCGATATTGACTCGGAATTAACTTAAGCTTTTACGCTAAAGAAATTTCCTTTTTCACGCGGACCCCGGAACAAACTCGATTAGTGGAGGAAAACACGGCGAGGAAATTCTTTTGAGCGGTTGTGGATTCGATGAAAGTTCACGTTTGATGATCAATTTTGATTTGCGATAGGTTGTTGAAGCTTATTAAAATTTTGTGACATGAATTTTCAGATAAAAATATTCAGTATTGATGATAAGGGTGAGGTTTTATAAGATGAGCATGAGAATATGAAAATGAGTGAACGATTCGCTCACCATGGATCCTCATCCTTACGAATAACTTGTTGATTCAATAAAAAAACACTGATTAAGTACTTCGATTTTTTTATGGTGAATAAAAAAGACTTTATAAAAAGATATAACACTACTGTTATATTTTTATTTCCGGTTATAAATTTCGAGTTTCAGTGCACCGATTTCAGAAAGTCAAAGTTTGCCCTTTTTCTTTCAAACTGATAAGCAAAACACATAAAGCATAAATTCCAGTTTGCCTTTTGTGCATATAAGATGGTTACAGCACGAATACAAAATCGGAATTATATTTGAAAATGTAAAAGGTTGATGATGATGTAAAGGTATTGTCGGTCGAAAAATGTCTAGATTGTTATTCAATATATAAAAGTTACGTCGTAATTTTGTTGAAGAGTGTGTAGTTTTGTTAAAATTGCAACCTCGAAAAATATGTCAATTTGAATCACAAAAATTGCTTAGAAATGTGCGTGTTTGACAAGCAATATTTTCTATTTTTATTAAAAGTGTGAATATTTGATGGAAATTCCATGAACATACGTGTTTTAATACAATTTTTTTTCATTTGGGAAACTATAACGATTTCCTTCAATCAATAAACCCTATCAAGGCTAATCGTATACGCATTTAGGTTCAATTTGTAACTAAATTTATTGAACTTCGAAATATTATTTGATTACATTTGACCGCTTTAAACCAAGTAAATATTTACAGCTAATTTCTGTATCATAAATCGAATCAGATTGCGATTTTCATCATTCGTTTAAATAAACCCGTGTTTGTGAAAATTGATATGCATATTTATTTCTATTATTAAACTCTTCATATTTTCATAATGTGTTTTGAGGGCAACGAAATTAAACGCTACATTGATACAAAAGACTCGGTTCTAGAATTGAAATCGATTTTAATTAGGGCAACACTCAATATCATGTGTGCGTCGCTGAATGTATAATATGTTCGATTACGAAATTAGCTCTAATAAATTATGTTTTTTTTTCAGTGTAATGAATTTTTCCAAGAGCTACGATAATCTAATTGATATTTTTTTTCAATTGAATTGATTGTATTGCGTTGTGTGTTGTGTTTATTATTATTTTTTATGAAACTGTAATGGTAAAAAATTTTTAATATTCAAACTTGCAACAAGAGATAAATTAATTCTAGAAAACCAATTATTTTTTCAGTAATTAAATATGTATTATGTTTGGTAAGTTAAATCAGAAATGGTCATTAATTATTTATAAAAGAAATAAAAAAATAATTGACTCGTATAAAAATTTACAAGTATTGATTGAATTTACCGAAGTATAATATTAAAATGACTAATATTAGGACGCCTCAGCGTTGATTCTAATATGATAACATATGGAAACCCATGGCATTTACGAGTAGTTAAAACCAAATTAACGATTCGGTAAACTATACTTTAACATTCATACAGATATTTTCGACCATAATATTTACTGAAAAATTTAAAAAAAAATCAAAATTCGAATCAATCACCGACCAAACAAACACGATCCTCGATTAAACAGCACCAAACCGCAAACGAGCGACATCGAAAATCAACACACCCAACCGCCGATCCGACCGAAATCGCAAACCCGCACAAAAACAAATCCAAAAACCCCACAATAGAACAAACAATCGATAAGCCGCACACACCCAATATTTTTAGCAGCGCAATTATTAATCAGCGAGTCGCGAAAGCTCGCACACCCAATCGGAGACGTCGTCCACGAAAATAACCCAACATCCCTCTCGTGCGGGGGGTTGGGTTAGACGGTGTCTGCCGCAGCTTTGATACGGTCGTCCGAAATCGAATTAGTCAAGATTCACTGATCTAAATGGAGTTAGTGAAGTGCGCAAACGTAGGCAGCCGGAAGGGCCGCGAACCGTGGACGTGCCCGACATTCTTGCCCTTTATCCCCGCCCGGCGAATTAATCCGACGATGGATTAATTCATGATTTTCTTGGCCCCGACGAATTCTTGGGATGGTGATTATTGTTAGAGGACGGTGCATACCTTCGACGTGTCTGATGGACTTGAGTCAATGTTATGGCCTATGGAATTCCGTGAGACGGTCGCAGAATGTGCGGATACGGTGGGATAGAAGATGGAGCTTCGGGGGGTTTTCTTAATTTAATAATTAGCTCGGTTGTGATTAAGTAATATAGTGGAAAAATAATATGTTTCATTAGAAATCTTTTGAATGTATCCTTGGATCCGACAGTTTCATTATAGTATGCGAATTAATTTTATTTTAAATTAATTTCGTCGTCTATTGCTCTTTCATTTATATAGTTAATAAGAAAATTCAGCTGTTCTTTATTAAGGACAGCAATTTACTAAGACGAGATTATTCAAATCTTCGAAACGACGTCAGAACGAGCCATCCTCATTTTAATTAATTGAAGCTTAATGTCGTTACACCGAACGCACACGAAAATGTATAATTTTCCACACACACACAAAAACACCGAACAAAAGAAAAATCCCATAATTAACGAGACCGACTCCGCGGAATAAATTCGAAAGGATTATTTATTTCGAAACCCCTCTCGGCCGCATCTCGAAATCAAATTCGTCGGAAAACCGACCCTTAGGGCCGTAAGTCTTCCGCCGGCACAATAAGGTCGTATATAAATTTTTTTGCACTTACGGGATCAATCGAGATATATGGCCGGTGTGGTGAGAGAGCGATATTTTTTCGCGTTTACGCGTTCCCCGTGAAAAATGTACGATATCGCCGCTCGGTTATGGCGAATAAAATTGAGGGTGTCAATACATCAACACTATCGATTTATTTCGGCGACATTATATTATTTTTTTTTTCGAGGCGCAAAGAAGACGGCCATTATTCACCGTCCTTTCTTTAAAAGTGGAAGTTTGCCGATGAAATTTCGTTCGGTTTGCTTTTAACTTTTGGGGTTATTAATGAATGGAGGTTTATGACGTTGGGTGGTGGAAATCTGGGATGCATTGTTTCGAAGACAACGAGAAGGTTCTATTCGCGATGTGCACGTTAAAATGTAAGCGATAGTCAAGCATATTGTAGCAACTGTTGCATTGGGTATTGTCTCTATGTAACCCTTCGCCATTGTAACGTGTGTGATGGAAGTACACTGTTCATGAAATGACGGTTTTGAAACATCATAGTAACTAATTATTAAAGTTAAGACGTGAAATTTGTATTTGAATAATATTTTGGTGTTTCTGGATAATTTTCGTTGCCGTTGGACAAATTCTTGTTTTCAAGGTATTTTATTTTGATAAAGTGATATGTATTTAGACGAGACAAGGTAAATTGACAACGATATTTATAAAATTAAATTAAAAAGAAACCTCAGTTTTAAAGGTTATCGCTATAGGAAAAATTGATCAAAGGCGGAACGTGCTAGGTTTACAAATTTAAATCTTTTTTCTTTGATAAATTGGATTTTTCACGTGTATTTAAAAAAGGCTAGTCATTTACAAATAAGGGTATCAGCATTTTCTTCTAAATCAAAAGAATTGTTTTCATTTTTTCCTCTCATATTAACAAACAAAAAAGCAATATTTTCACAATTACCGATGTATTATTCACGAATTTTCATGTGAATAATTCAGGTATTTGTTTTTATTCTTGAAAATTAAACGGTTCAAAAAAATACAATTTACCATTTTTGAATTTTATAGGTAAAAAAGTGGATAAAAATAATAAATTATATCGACCCTATAAAAAAATGTAATCTTTTTTTAAGTCACTAGAATACGAAAATAATAAACTTTTACGATTCTTAGAATTAACTAATTGAGAATCTTACGGTTCGTAGTCAAATTACTCTTCAAATTCAAATACTTTACAGCTCCCACTTAATTAATTAAAATGGAACATAAACACAATTGACTTATACTTTATGTTATTTCATAAAATATATTCTTTTCATTTTGTTAAGAGAATTTATCGCCGTGAAATAATAACCGATCATATAAATTTATGATATTCCCGTTCAATTAAGTATTCCATATAACAAAGTTTTTGCATATCGATAACAATGAATATGTATTTTATGTGTTTTAACAAATCAGAACCGAATTGAATTTGAATTTTGTTTAAAGACTCAATTTTTCATAAAAAAATAGATAAATTCCCCAAATTATTCAAAAATGAAATAACTCCATTTTTAAATACATGTTCATCGAAATAAAATCACAATCAACATTTAATCAACACATTTTACAAACAACCATGCGTAAAACAAAGCCATCAACAATATATGTACAGCAAAGAGTTTCTCGTAGAAATCCCATTACAAATAATGGAACCGAATTGAAATAAGTATTTTGAATATTTCAAACAAACGCGAACCGAAAGCGCGCAAAGATTCGAAACTTTAAAAGTTCGCGACGCGTATGCGAAATTTCCCGTACAACGTATCCATTATATTATCGATGGGAAAAACAACGGGGAAACTTCTGGAAACTTCGCGCAAGACAAATTTTAACACTCTATGGAGCACTTTCGATTTTATCATCATCCCCTTAAAAACATACGACGCGATAAAGTAAAATTGTTGTACAGATATTCGATGGAATATAAAAAAATATATATATTTATATTTTTTTTTCAAGAATAATTTTAATCTAATAATAATTAATATTGATAAAAAATATTAATTTTCATTGAAATTATTATAATTTGGATTAAGTATAATAAATAAAATTTTGGTTTTTATTTTATGACGGGTAATTTTGAAAAAAATTTTGATCAATTCGAAAAATTCACATTTTTGAAAAAGAAAAAGATTTTTTTTTAATATCTTATTTAAGAAAAAAAAATTTTAAATCTTTTTTAAATAAAGAGTTACGAATTCGCTATTAAAGATCCCCAATTAAAAAAAAAATTCAAAATC
>JAOXNN020000055.1:428939-476774 GCA_028571205.2 Hydropsyche betteni | reverse complement strand
GGAAATTAGCGTTTTTTTCAGTTTTTTATATCTGTAACCTGGCGATTGTTGAGAATATAAAGTATCCGAGTCGGTAGCTAATTATTTTTTATGGTTGCCGTGAATTTATGGGAATTTTAGGACGTGTCCCCGCGATTTCTATAGACGACCCGTTTTAATTTTCAAAAAACAGACTCAGAGAACTTTCTGTTTTATAAGTATATAGATTAGTAAAAAAATGAATAATTGAAATATCTTTCATAAGATTATTTGCATCAAAAATTATTCATAATAGATTACTGAAAAGCGTCACAATTTTTCAAGATAAAATTTTCAAATTTTATCCCCTAGATATATTCAAAATTTATCGATTGCATATATATTTATTAAAACAAGCTCATTCTTTATGCATAATGTTATACTTACCGCACTATGACAAAGTGCATTCTTAGTAAAGCTCTAAACTTTAGCGCTTAAGTATAATGCAGAAAGACACGAACACAAAAGGTGTCACACGACGCGACAACTGTGAAATATTATGACTGAAACCTTTCTTTGTCTTGCGAGTTTTTAAATTCATCTCTGTTCATTTGCACTGTGCTTCGAAAGTGAAAATTATGAAATTTCGCACAAAGACCTCAGATTCTAAGTGGGGTAATATAATATTTGCAGCAAATATAATATTTCCACAGTCGATTAAAAACAATATTTAAAGAAGAATGTAAATAATTATCTTTACAATTTAAAAAAATTATTTCTCATATTAAATATTTCAATGAATTTGAAATATCCAAATTCATCCTTTATGAGAATTTTTTTTAACAACAAACCGAAAACGATTACATACGTGTATAATACATACAATCTTGATATATAATCGAAAATCACAAACATTCTAATTAATGAAAATAATATAACTTTTGAAGGATCGAATTTCCGCCCCCGCGCGCACATATCAACCTTACCTTAACATCAATAATTAACACGATCTCGCTTACATACCTGACGACGGGCACACTCCAGAGTATTTTAAGCACCAGCCCAAGATTCCATGGGTCAATACATCCGAGGCTTTCCGATACGATCTGGCACAGCCTCCCGTGTGGACCGCAACAAGTGGAATCGAGCGGGCGACGCCGGAAAAGCTCTCGGGAAAATTAAGTTCGCGGAAAACTGACTGGATGCTGTATTGTGATCTGCTCGCTCGCTTTCGAAACGGGGTGTGTGAGAGGTTTTTCTGGGTCGGTTATACTTTTCCAGCCCCGTTTTTCACGTAGAAGTTTCGCTTTTCGGTCCTTTCCTTTTTATCTATATTTTTACGTTTATCGGATAACGTCTTTGCTTAAGACACGATTAAAAGATCGTCTTTTTAAAACTGTTTCGTTTGCGAGTTGCGATAAAAATTTCATAAGTAAATTTACTTTTTTTTTGCTTTTAATTTCGATCGTAAAATTGCAAATTCTCTGTTAAGATTTTGTTTTAAAAAAGTAGATTGAATTTTAACTGCTGTGCATGAAGGGATTTTGTTTTTTGTTTTGAGTGAAATGATCAAGTAATGAAAAGTGAATAGACTCAAAGAAAATAAACATTTAAAAGATTGAGTTGCAAGATTAGTGCAAATGAATTTGAATTATTTCTGCCACTAAGAAAATAATATTACCTATTTATGAAATTTTTAAGAATTAACTCACTAACTCAATGTGAGTCACTATTAATTCTTAAAGTTAAACAATTACACATTAGGCGAACAATTTTATAAATTTCATGATTTTATCATAGGAAACATTTTAATTAGTCTGCGGAAAAATCCGCGACATTTTTCATATTGCACATAAACGCGTGGTTTTAAAAATAACAAACATTAATATTTCTTAAATATTCAAGATAGGGTTCGTTTTTTCGCGAGCGGGAAAAAAATACCATTTTCTTACCTGGCGTAATTAAATTTGGCATTTTTTTCTTCAGTCGCTTAAAAATGACCCGTTTGCGAATTTTAATTACTGCATCCGTGCCGAGTATCGTCATTTGTGTGATTCCATTTCGTTATTGCTGTTCCTTCGTCTCGTTTTCCTTTCTTTTTTGAAGCTATACAACTCAGTCTGTAAAATACTTTTTCTTTATGAACACGAATAAAAACCGCAGCCTATTTTCATTATTTTCTAACGCAAGCACCGTATATATTTTAAAGGCCCTGTGACATTATCAATTTAACCGTCATTATTTTCTAACTATAATTATGACATTTTTTTTATGGAAATAGATAATTACACATGTTTTAATCTTTATCTATTAAATGAAATTCATAATTCTAGATACATGGTAATTTCTATTAAAAAAAATTCTTTCCTTATTAAATTGTAATACGGTAATTATGGATTTAAAAGCGAATTAGATGTGAAATGACAGTTTCTGAATGAGGAATGATAAATTATACTAAAATGCACAAAAGATTTAACGTATAAATATAATGCATAAAAAATTATAAAGTGCACACAATCTTTCCATGTTATTAGAGAAAAATTGCATTTTAATATTTAAAAAACTAATAAAACCACTTTAAAACCCGAATCGAATAATATCCGTCTTGAAGTTTTTTTAACGACATAATTCACAAAGAAAGGTTAATTAACTTATGGGCCGATAATTTCTCAAGACCTTTCCGTCGACCTTTTTTGCGGAGAAAATTTATCAGCGACATCCCACATTCATTTGTAAAAATCTAATTATAAAAAAGAAGAATAAACTTTCATACAAACAACTTCACAAAAGAACGCCTTGAGCAAGATTGTTTATTTTCAGTAGACATATTTTCAAACCCACCAAAATTTGATGACGCCTTTTCATTAGGATTCAACGAAACGTTTCATCAAAAAATTATACGAAAATTACTTTGATATACGACTCAATTTATATACAATCCGATTGATAATCACATATTGATTTCCAGAAAATTTTACCACCATTTCCCGCTTCGTTCTCCAGAATTGATATATTGATTCGACTGGTTTGTACGTGTATAAAAATCGTGATCCCAACAGAAATCGTACACGATTCGGAAGTCGCTGTGTATACATTTGACGTGAGATTTGTTATTGATTACGTCAACATTGGCCGAGTTGTTCCGGCCAAACGCATTCGTCGAGTTAAGCCTTGTGCGGATTTTATTTGTTTTTCCGACCGTTCGCGGATTCTAAATCCCCGGGATTCGATCCAGAAATCCCGATTTCGGATCAAAATATCGATCCCACGTCGAGTGGGCGAAGAGAAAGCTTTATAAAGTGAGTGATTTTCGATTGATGGCATTATACTCAAAATCTTTTTTGCTGGGGAATGTAATACATCAAAATTAAATATCAATTCAAAATAATAAATTACAATAACATTTTCATTGTACATTTATTTAAAATATTTGAAATCGTTCAAATATTTAATAATATGAACGTTGGTGTGATTTTAAAAATGACTCGGGCAGAAATTTATGTTTTGTTTCACAGAAATAAAATAATAGCTAAAAAAACCATCACACCGAAAACGTATAATTTAACACGACTTTGAAAAACTTCGAAAAAAGCGATCGTTAACATGAAACAAAGACCGAGAAACATTATTTTTCATTTTCACCGTACATTCGCTTCTAAATACCCCAAAGCTTCTATCGTTCCGATCACGTAACGCCCGTAAAAACGTAATACGTGACCGATCGAATTGTGTTTTCTCGATAAACACACACTACGATCCCATGAAACTTTCTTCACGAAGTCATTATAAAATAGCTTCCGTTTCACGTCAATCCGAACGCATCCGAGTGGCAAAAGTTGACGCGTTTGATAAGATTACTTTCGCTTTGAACTTCAATAATCGGCTAATCTAGGCCGGTTTTTGGTTGCGGAAGCTTTTCGATCGAAAATACTTCGAATCAATTACAAGAGAAGCTTTTAAATTGAATTTCTCGGTCGTTTCTTGCGCGCGCGACAAAGGGCGACTCGGCGAAAGAACCACACAAAAGAGCGGTCCAAGAACAATATCTCTTGTAGGTGGTAATTTATGTCTGTCATAAATAAGAATAATCGATTGGGCAGATAGACAAAAGACGACCGCAAATTAATTGCGTAAACTGAGTAATTAAGTTGAATCGGTGCTTGAACGTCAGAATATTTTTTGTCGATTATACTCAGATTTCCCTTGTTAAGTAAGATTTTTTTTTTCAAATAATTCAATGAAAATCTTTTTATTTGTAACATCGAGTTTATATTAGATATGTATCAATACGATTTGAGTGTAAACGAAAAATCCATCGATGAAAATGAAAACGTGCCGCTTTAAAAACTTCGCAAACACATAAACTGCACAGAAACCTTTTATAGATACGAGACAGCTTTTTTTTATTAGCACCTAAGATCAGAACGGCCACTTTGTTTAGCGATTTAAGCCCGACAAACAAACGGCCGATATAAAAGAACGAAGGAATTGTTTGCCGGAGTGAAAACTTCGCTGTCGACGGGTGTGTCCCGGGAAAAAGTTTCGCGTTCTCCTTTCGAGACAGATCATTCCCGTTTTATTTAATAAAAACGTATTTGTTCTGCTGTTGTCGTTTTGTTTTTCAATTATGGGCGCAGAAACCCGCTAAGAGAGAATTGATCGCTCTGTTTTGATATCCGTCATAATAAAGTTTTCATATTGAGTTGAAATATTGGAATATTTTTGTCAAAATTTCAATACCTCTCCTGCCAGTAATCACCGTCTATTTTGGCGATTCGTTATATATTGAAATGTCAAAATTTATATATTTTTGTTAATTATTCTTGATGTAAATTTTAATATGTTTTTGAAATTTTGAAAATAATTAAATATATATTATATATAATATTATTATTATTATAACACGATTAAGTTGCGTTTCTTATCATAATAAGATAGCATAAATTTTAAATATTTTAGTAATTATTTTTTTATAAGAAACTGATGAGCTTAAAAGCTCATCTCAAAGAGCTTTTAAACTACTTACCTTTCACAAAAATGAATGAGTAGATATTTACCAAAGCGAATTAAAAAATCTACATTTGATAGAAACGAAAATTCTATATTTTATATATCAAACAACATATGATACTCCTAACAATTTCCAAACATAAAACATCGTATATTTTACTTCAAAACTTTCATCTCGACCTACCGACACAATATTAATAAAAAAAACACCATCGAACCACTTTCATCAACAACCTCACAAAAACTGAACGAACCATATTCAAAATTTCAACCCTCACAAATCAAACAACACAAAACGACCTCACCGAAACCACCCTCCAACCCTAACACACACACACCCTAACAAAAATAGTATCGAAAGCATTTCGCGGCTTTCAATCAGCGCACTCTTGGCGCCCGTGCATCCAAACAAGGCTCTCGTCGAAAGTGACAGCCATTTAATAAGGGCGCGCTTTTCACGGTTTTCTGTTTTAATTGCGCTCGAGGGCCCTCGTCTTGGTTTAATTAAAACAGCCCTCGGGTTTCGGGCTGCTTTCGGCGTGTGGCACATCAAAACATCGCGCAAATATTTCAGGCAATTTTCAGCGGTGGGGCACGTTTGATTTATTGTTATATTGCGCGTAAAAGAGGTGTAAGATCAAAACTTTGCAAGATTTCTATGAAACAATATTTTGTGAGTATTTTTAGAAATGATATAATGAGTGGCGTTTATTTTTGTTTTTTTGTAATAATTCCCGTTCATTCTTTGCGTTTAAAATATTATAGTCGAAAGAACTTTCTTAGAATCTTTTTAGTAAATTGGAATCCTATTGTATGGGGTAAATAATACTTTTGTATAGCTTAATCTTTGTGTGGGTGGTTTCAGTATAAATTCATAAATAAAAATATAATTTATCTTTCATAAATAAAATTATATCGTTTACATATATTTTTAGAATATAAGCTTGTCAAATACAAAAAAATATAGTGCAAAATACGATACCGTTTTACAAGAGATAGTATCAATTTTTAAATATATCTTAATATCTCTTCTGATTTCATATGAAAAATTATGCGCAGAAGACATTATTTGACAAAAACATTTATTAATTTACACTAATATTATGAATTGACATATAGTACATAAACTTAACAAGTCAGATGGTAAATATGGTAAGTTTCCACCAAAAATCTCTCATTTATTATGAAGGTAAATATAATATATACGTTTTGTATGTTAGCGTATTTGTAGAGATCGTATCGGAGGCAGTTAGTTTTGTTGAATAATTGCGTCGTTAAATTTTAACGAATGTTATTATGTGTGCTCTCTAATTGTTCTGAGAGTTGGTAAGTTGAACCACTCTTCGTGCTCGAGACGCAACTTCGCGAAAAGATGATTTTAATATAATAATAATTTTCCGATCATGCTTTTGATGTATTTTAACGTTAGTATAAAATCAATTTCAGAGATTTTTCTTAATTGCTTAAATAAATATTTATTATAATTATCGAACTCGACATCAAATCAAATATCTCAATAAAACTTTTTTTATTATTATTATATATCGTGTTAAAATTATTAATAGAAAATTGAAAAAGTGTTTGTTTTAATTAAATATCAAATTTCAATCATTTTGAAATTTAATATAAAATTTCAACCCAATATTAAAACATATAACACTTTTATATTTACATATAAATCAAAAAGGCTTCGTAGTCCCACAAAAGTTATATATAATCTATAATATGACACTCAAATAATTAATTTTTCAAATTTCACTCATTCGACTGTCACAAATTTTCACTATCAAACCCCAAATTCCATTAAAAAAAAAACACCGCCACTAATCAACCACCCGCTCAACCGCACACAATAAACTACCCTCCAGCCGAAAAAAATTCATCATCACACCGAAACCACAAAATTCAACCGAAACCATCAGGCCTACGAAACCGCAAACATCCCACAACCCAGACAATCCGAGCTCGAAACCGAACCTAGAGTACCTGCACCCATCCCACCCACCACAACTCGGCCCTCGGCACAAGTTGCACTCAAAAATTAGCGTGCAATATTGGCGAGTGATTAAATCATAAATGATGCATGAAGCGCTCCTGTTTAATGTGGCATCCATGCGGAATAGGCTTTTTCCGGTAGCGGGCCAAGGGCGGGACGGTCAGGGGACGCAAAAGAGGTCCCGGGAGCCGTGAGAGGCCAAGGAGATCCGGGCACCGAGCTGTGTCACCCCTGACTATTTATAGGAGCACGACGAGGCTGTGCACCGCGAAAGCTTATCAGGGAATGAAAGCATATTTGTGGTGTTTTTTTTTTTTTGTTTGAGTTACATGTTGCTTGTCGAGGAATTTATTTTTTGGTTGTTCAAACTTTTTGTGTATGTAATTCAAATATATATTTTTAAGCAGTGTTTTTATTATTGTTCGAATAATTGAAATTTAAGGATGTTCGAATTTTTTTGTGTGTTTTTTCAAATTGTATTCTAAGTACAATATTTGTAGTGAAACTAAAAACCCTATTATATTAACCCTATTGGCTTATGATAATACATTTGTGTTGTTTTATCGTTAAGTTGATTGTTTTGATGGATTGTATGGTTTAGAGTCGCTTCTAATGCATGAATATTATAATTAGAGTTAAAATTATATATATTGCAGGATCTTAAAATTATGAAAATTATACCTATCAAGAGCAAAGTATTGTTTTCTTATGAAAAATTGTGTACAAATTTTCATCATGAAAAGTATATTTATTGATAAACTAAATAAGTATTTATTCCTTATTTTTTCAAATTAATACTTAATGATTTATCAATAAAATATAAAAGCAATTTCAATTATTCTTTCGTCATTTTCGAAATATTGTAGCCGTAAACTTTTTTCGTTGGCATTATCGTTAAAATATTGATACGGAAACGGAGAGAGAGTACAATATTTTACGGCTTCGTTTCGCTTGTCGATATATTTTTCCTCGTTAATTCTAAAAACTTTCCCCCCCGGGGTTTATACCTGATACTGGCCAAAGCGATCTCCCATAGGAACCAACTTATTGTAAACCCAAAAAAGTATTTGTAAATGTTAAGCCTATACTCGTAATAAAATAAAGTTATAATTCTCTCCAAATAATATTCGAAGAATTATTGAGATCAAATTAAGCGAATACAATAAAAAATAAATATTTGAATAAAATTTATATTAAAATTGTCTAAAATTTTAATATGTAAACATATAATACATAGAATTTCGTCTCCCGCCCACCTTGACGATGTCTAATAATAAAACCAGCTTCACTTTTAAAATTAATTTCAATTTTAATACTATATATTACTTATTGAAAAAAAGATAAAGCTTGTTAAATACTCTGTGTTAGTTTTTTTTGTTCTTCATCTTCCACAAATATTAAATTAATTATCTCGTCAGTCAAAAAAACTTTCCATTTAAAAATGAAACGTTTTCGCTGTTAAAAGCATTCAGTTACATTCATTCAAAATGAAACAAAAAAAAAACAACAAATTTTCGCATTTGCCAATGGCACACTGATCAAAATCGACAGTATGTACACGAACGGATTATATCCCCGAATTCCCAAAATGAAATTCACATGCGCGGCTTTCATATTGCAATTTAGAAGCTTTCAGTGTTAATAAAACAGAAATTAAATCAATACCCAATCGACTGTATTTGGAAATACACAACAGATTAACTAATAGGGGAAAATATTTTATCGTATATTGAATTATGGCCGGGAGTAAAATTTGTTCGATGCAAAAGCTCATTTATGAAAATTAAACTGTTCAGATTATTATTTAGAAATTTACAACGTGGTACATCAGTTTATATAACATTAATTGTTTGATAAATGTCTCTCTATACTTTCCATTTTATTTTATTCTGATCAATTTATATTTGAAACAATTAATGTATTTTTTTAATAATAAATAGATTTTCAAAATTAATGAAGAATCAATACCATCTATCGTCAAAATGGACACTCATCACAGAGAGCATGTACAAAATCGACAACATATCCTACAAATCAATAAATTTTACAACCATCCATTTCAATTAACGAACTATCCTCCAGTTCCGGCACGAAACACCCAAACATAAAACACAAACGAAACTCGCAAGTCAATAAAATATTTGAATCGAACTCCCGCCAACATAATCGAGCGACTCGCTAACACTTTGGGCATACGCCTAACCGAATTGTCCCGAACTCGGCTCTCGCACGCAACGAGTCCGAGATAGATTTCACGCACACAACCATTCCGAATCAAATATTCATCATTTTCCGATGCCTGGGGGTGGTGGGAGGCTTTCGAGGGCTCGGGTACGTTTCCGCGCGAAAACTTCTCCGTCCCGTAACAATATCCGACCGCAGGCTTTCAGATGTTCTGCCGCCGAAGGAAAACTGCCACACAGCCGACTGCCAAATAGGATTTGCCTTTTGTCGTCGGTTCGGTGATGTGTGTATATATGTATATGTGTGTGTGTAAAGTTTCGCGTGTGTTTGGAAATGTTTCGATTTGGGCGAACATTGCGTGTTTCGTTCCGTGCCACATTGTCCATATCGCAGTTTCGCTTAGTTTGTTGCGAGGGGATGGCTCGATCTTTCAGTCGTATCAATCGTGTTGGTTGAATTTGTATAATATACGTGTGTTCGATATGATGTGATTGTTTTGGAACCTTTTCGTTATGATGTGTTCGTTTCGATTTGATAAGACTCATTCATTATAGAATGAAGTTTGTAAAAGTAAGCTTATGGTTCAAAAACAAAAAAAAATTTAAGAAACTTAGGTTCATATGAAAATATTTACATTGAAAAAATAATAATTTAAGTAACGTTAAACAAATATAATGTTTTATTTATTTTTCATATGGATAACCATGGACGATGCTTGTTTACTCGATATCTGTGAAAAGGTTGTCCGTGAAGCTAACTGATGACGATTTTTTATTAGTTCAATATTAAAAGTTATGCTTGTTAAAAATACCACTCAAAAAATATGTTTCGTTGAATATTCATAGTGATTGAGTTTATTCTTATTTTTATGAAGTATCAGAAATATTCAGACTGCTAGTTAGTGATTTAAATTCATGTTAGGGATGAATATGTGAGAATGTTTTTAGTTGAGAATATTTTTGAAAATAATGATATCGATTTTTGAAAACAAAAACCAATTTCATATTTCATATTACAATGTTTCTATTATTGTGAAAGTTAGGTAGCTTTTATCGCACATTATTCTGATTGAAACACATTCTACATTAACATTTACACAATGTAAATTTTCGGAACAAATTTACAACAAAATTTAACGAAAATGACATTAAATTTCCAATCAACAAAATCACCTAAGTGAACAAAAACGACCACCAATTATTGAATCGTAATAATCCCCTCGAGCTAATTACGAACGTGCACCGTACAAAATTCAATTATTTTACGGCCGATCGCCACTCGAACATCGTTACCACCAAAACCGCCATGTTTCGATACAATTTTTGATCCGAGCGAATCCAATAACAGCCAGTGTATGAGTTAGTGCCTAGATAATGAATTCGAACGGAAAATCTGGTTTTAATAGAATCCATTGTAATGGCAAGGCGGAGGACAAGCGAAACCCTCAAATCCGCAAGTCGATATCGTAAGGCCGAATCTTTACAAAGGAATATATTAGCAACCCTATTTTGGAGCTACACCGACTGCTCGAATAACGATATCGGCAATTGGGGGTTAAAGCCTTCCAAAGGGTGGAGGAGCGAGCCGTAATATGATCTCGGAAAGTTTATAACGTCGTGAACGTGAAAGACTTTCACTCTCCGAGACCGAATTTACATACGTATGTACCGTATTATATGAGGGGTTCTGTATCGAAATTCACAATATTTCATTATAAAAATTATGAATTAACTTGATTTAATTTTGTGTTTATAGATATTTTAAAAAGAAAAATACTAACTATTGATATCTTTCAGTTTTACATCGTTATTATTGCATATTCTCCAAAAAAAATACTCGATAAGTATCCGAGTAATTTATATTAGTGGTTAAATCTTATTTTCGCTATGTAATTGGCATGTCTGCGTTTCTCGGTAAGCATTTTGCCTTATTCGAGTTGCATTGAAGTACTACTACAAAATAGACCATCCGCTGCATTTATTTACGAGTACACTTAAAGTCGCGATCGACTCGAAAGCGCTTCTTTCTCTAGACTCTTACAAAATATATCAAACGTTTCTATACATTTTATAAACTGTTTATACAGTTCACGAAAGATACTTTTGAATGAATGCTAGATTAAATTTTCAAAACCATATTTGCATTGCGCATCATATTCCAAAGCAATACCGCAATGAAATCGTATTATCTGAAAATGGGTTTATTTCGGATGCGATTTAATATTTGAAATGATAAAGTTCAATTTTACGTTGTGTTCGTTGAAATGTAAAATATAAAGTTATTTTTTGCTTTTGGAAACTAGATATATATATTTTCACGTTAACGAATACTGAATAAATTCATATAATAACCGCAATAAACTTGAAAAGTATGTAAGAAAATTATACGTAAAGTGAAAGAAAGTAATTTTAATTTTACTTGGAAAAATTTGAATAAATTTTCAAAGATAGTTAAGTTGAACTACTCGGACGGTTTTGCTCCACGATAATTAGGAACTTTCGCGCAAAACAAAATTGCAGTATTAAGTTCGTTAAAACTTTTAAAAAGACAAACTGAAACTCAAAGAATTACCTATACAAAAAAAATCCTCTAATAGCGTTCCCTTGGAAAAAATGAACCATTTTAATACACATTTTCAATAACTAAAAAAAATTGAATATTAAAATCAAACAACTTATAATATTCTCAAATCTATTTCAAAGCATTGCGAATTCGTGTATCTTTCGAGAATATTCAACCTAAATATCAAACAAGAAGTCCGTTTTGACCCAATAGGTTAGTTAAACTGAAACGTGATCTTCTACAATTTAGGTACTCCCACTAGTAACACTTGTTAGACGAAAATCTGGGCACACTACACGGATTTGGAACAGGTAACTCCATCAGATAGCGAAAAGGTATCCTTCCACGTGAGAAAATCGGCGTACGAGTAAAATTTAATCGGCAAAAAAGTATAAGAATACTTTCGCAGCGACACGTTACGAAATGCGTCGTGCAAAAGTTGTAACTTTGCGTTTATACGAGGTATGGAGCTGCTTTAGTTTAACATACTAATAAAACAATAAAACAGAGATATAAACTTTGTACGGTGTACTCGGCAAGCTTTAAAGCGCAATACAAACTCAAACAATTGTCCGAACCCATGTAAAGTGACGTGCGAAAAAGTTTTTACGCACGCTTTATTTGATTACTTACACACGTCGGAACAAACGCAATTAATTTCACGTGCGTGTTTTCTTGCGACGCTTTGTATTATACATTGTATAGTGTGTAATATAATATTGTAAAGGGATGAAAATGTTTATACATTTTCATTCGATTAAGGAAATATTATGACATTCACTAAAGAAAATAATTTCCACGCTCCTCGCGCTTCCGGCTGTCTGCCGACGTTCCGTTCGTAGATAAAACAACGCGGAATAAATTCGAATCTGATCAATTAACGAGTCTTAATTGCAGTTTTCTAAGAATTTTATTCCAATTATCGATTGCGTATCTCGTTATAGAAATTTTTGCTTTCGAAGAATCGTATAACGAAAGAAGCGGCACAAAAATAAATGACCGAAACGTTTCGCATTTTTACGCATACTTGTTTACCTGTTATACGAAAAACGTCGCAGAAAAAAATGAAATTTTTCATTGAATCTATTTACAATATTTTAAATAAATCGTTTTATTTTAAATTCAACAATTCTTTTTTTTAAATAGAATATTAATTTGAAAAAAATATACATATCATACTCTCGAATTTGTCGAACGGTTTATATATAATATATTATAGTATAATATCAATGAAATTAATTTATTATTTCATACAATGAACTACGACCGATTCGCGAAACAGAAAAATCCCGCACTTTGGCGAAGCATCAACATTTTCAAGTACCGCGAACAAACAAACAAACGCCAATTCGCGAAAGCGGGACAGCCTTCAACCCCCATCGAAAGCATTTTGTAGGCAAAACGTAAGAAGTTAACACGAGCTCCACCCCCACAGTGGGAGGCGTGGGGCTTCGAATACAAAGTCAACAGTTCTCTGTTGCTTCTGCGCCCTAATGCGATTACTGACTACGTGGCTGTGGCAATTTGAACCTCCCCCTGCCCTTGTGTGTTGTATGATATAATGTGTTCGTGTTCGGAGTTGTTAAGGTAGGCCTACGAGCTCGTGTTAAAGCTGCGATTTTAACGGTATGTTCTTTTCTGTGCTCAATTAGTCTTTGAAGTGCGGATGGATGCTCTTTTTTGTGTTAGGGTGTTTTGATTTTTGCTTGTTGAAATTTGATTATGTTGAAAAATTTCGGGAGAGTTCGTGTATTTTTTGTTTGAATGAATATTTTGAAAATTTCGAATGCACTAGTTATTAATGAAGACAGATTTATTTAGCGTGCCCTGAGAATATATCCAGTAATGTATTCAGTATCCACTTCCTTGTTAATGTAATGTTTCGTAAATGGGATTTGCGATAAGGAAAAATAATAAAACTTCTATCGGATATCAATATTCAATAGTATTATTCAGAAAATTACGTTAAAAATACATGAACAAAATGGATATTTTCAACGTGATGTATATTGAGCACAGTCGAGTTAAAATATCATATTTAAGTCAAATTTCAATTATCATAAATCAATAAACCGTATCTTGCATATCAAAGGTCATAGAAATTATGAATATAAATGAAGAAAAGCACTCAAAAATCATTTTAACGAGCAAAAGTTAATTTATTTTATTTTTTCACATCTCGTTTGACTGATGTGCATATATTATATTTCATCAAAATAAGAAGCAATTAATTATTAATTCGAATGAAATACCATAAAAATGTTTATGATTCATTCAAATAATTTCTAATTTTTCCGTTAAAAATCTCCGCTTCCACATTTCCTTTAATAATTCAAAACATGAAAATGTTCTCAGTGACCTCATTCTATCGTTACACGTTTAACTGCGCATTTCGCGAATCGTTCAAATTTTTCAAACGGAAATAAGCAACCGCAACCAAATTGAATTTTCCCACAACACAAAATACCTTATAAAATAACAATAACCCATCTAGGCGCCTTTAGCATATACTGCTTATCAGTTTTAATTGGCTTCGTTATGTTGTTCAACGAAAATGAAAAGGAGAACCGCTCGGGAAAATTCCTCGAATATTGTACGCGACGATGGATAAATTTGCTCACCTGGAACTGAGACTTGGAAGGAGATTTGCAAATTTCACAGCAACGACTCGATACAAAAGTGATAGAAATTAATCATGCACGTTATTTTGAATTATTGATACGATTACAGAAGCGTGTACGTTTCAACTCTTTATAGCAGTTAGCGCGTTGCTAATTTCGAAATATTACGCCTGAATGATTTCAGCGTAAAGAAAATTATTGCGACATGATATTTGCGAAAATACATTTATTATTCTAAACAAAATAATATTGAAATCTCAATTTATAAGAGGTAATTTTTAAAATTTGAACATTTCATTACTGGTATTTTTGTATAATAATTTATTATATGTTGTTTAAAAAAATGACGACAATTAGTTGTAAATGATAGAAAAATTAATTAATTTGTAATATTGACAAACATTATTAAACTTTTACCTTGTTGATTTCGCCGATATTATATTTATTGATGATAAACCGTTCAAATGTATTCAAATTCAAATTTTTTTCAAATGCATTTGAAACAAACAGTTAACACGTAAAAATGTCCAAAAACAAGTTCAAATTGAAAAACCTTAACCCCTATAACGTGGAATCTATCATGACGTTATAGGGAGACTTACTGTATTTCGATAACGATAAATAGCATTTACTTTCTTTACACGATGAACGCAAAACGATATGAGAAAAATTTCCAGAATTTACGATAAATATCAAAAAATCTTTATCATGTAATTAAAATTATACAAAAAATGATTTTAACGATCAACAAATACTTCACTTTTAACAATCACGATAAAAATCACAAATTTACCGCGCATGAAAAACGACCGATACAACTGAGAAATTCCTCTTCCCAACACAAAAACGACCATAAACACCCCGCAAAGTATCCCATTACGAAAACCAATGAAACAAAACGCCCCAGTACGGCGATTTCCTTCAATTTCCCGCCTTCAATTTGAAGAGGTATTAAAAAAGTTTACATCATACGACTTCGGCGAGGAAAAGCCCCCGGGGAGGCCACCGCGACGTCACGGCCCCGGAAAATGCCCGGTCCCTTCTGCCGGTTCGCTTTTCCGTAAAATAGTTTCGTCGGTGTCCCGTCGGCGAAACAATTCCATTATTTTGGCGAGCGCCGTGGAGTAGTTAGTTAGTGGGACGTATGCGAAAATTCCGTTTGGGAAATCGGACGGCCGAATTGAAATACTTCAGCGGCGAATTCTTCGGTTCGCTCGGCGGCTCTGTTTTTAGTTTGGTAATTTGTGTGTTGCGGTGGAGAGTAAGATTTTGTATGGGTTCGGTCGGGAAAAGTGTAAACTTGATTGTTATAGAATTTCATAGTTGAGAAATTGTTATTTTGAGTCGATCCTCTGCGGAAAATAAGTCTAAATTTCAATAATGAGATTTCGATGTTTTGATGATACAGTTAACCTCCCCCTATATCGTTTAAATAAATTCAAATTCAAATTTTTTTTTCAAATGCATTTGAAGCAAGTAGTTAACACGTAAAAATGTCCGAAAAAAAATTAAAATCGAAAAACTTTAACCCCCAATAACGTGGAATCTGTCATGCCATTATAGAGGGCATACTGTATATTACTAAACAAAAATTAATATTTTTTTTTAATTATTATGATGTTCAAAAAACATGTATTAAAAAAAGTTTGAAGTTGCCTTTTCCAGAATCGACAATATTTTTAACATTAAACAACACTCAAATTTCACAAAATTCCGAGCTTATCACATAATTTATTCGTATTTTCTGAGATATCTCATTTTATGAAAAACAAACTCAACTTTGTGGCTGAAAAAGAAAATACCGCATTCTAAGAGTATCCGTGAAAAATGAAAATCGTGTTTCTTGTGCATTCGATATTGTACGAAGATTTTTCTTCTCGTGGAATATTTAGCCTGCGTAACGAATAAAATCCTCTTTGATACGATATACATTCGAGCATTTTTCGTGATTGCGTATTATTCTGCAAGAATGAATGTTGTAACAGGAGTATGTAGAATGGAAAAAATTGCGCTTCGAATGGTTTTCCTTATTACCATAAATGAAATTATCATTCGTTACAAATACGATTTCATATTTTGTTTATACTTCTATGATATTTTAAAACCTTTACAAAATGCTAATGGTGTATTTTTTTCACATTGAATAATATCAATTTTTTTACAAAAATGAAACAGAAATAAATACGTTATGAATAAAACAAACAAATTCTATCGTTTCAATTAAATTGTATGAGAAAATTGAAGGAAACTCAAAACACATCTCCAATCACCATAACCAAACTGAAACCAATAATTTGAAAGATAAATGAGAAAATATAATATATAGAGATGACAAAAGTCGAAAAATTTGATCTTTAATATTTCAACGAAAATTTTAATACGATTTGATGTCGATTTCGTACATCTTTCGTTCGTGAAAAAACAAAGAAGTGGAAAACCGGGCCATAAATTTTCCGAGTCGTGTGATAGCTCTTAAGAAGAAAATCGACAAACGTCCCATAAATGTCAATCGCAAATCGCATCACTGAAAAGAAAAATGTCCACAAATTGCTGATCCCAGATCAGTATCTTCATAAAATTTAAGAATACGAAGCATTTACAATGAACGTGTATTTTTTAAACATGAGTTTAAATTAAACTTTTCCTTTTTTTTAAAATAATTATTAATCGATGTGAGCTAATTTTCAAATAAAATAAATATTTAAACAAGGGAGAACCAATTCCGATTTCATATCATGTATTCGTTCTTTTATCTCTCGCTATATTTCTGACGAGAATTTCCATAATATTTATTGTGGCGGCGTGTTTACTCTCGCCAAAATGAAATCCATTATGCGACACTCTCGTTTATTGCTTCGTTGTTTTTTTTTTCCTTTTTTTTACCTTTTTCCATCGATGATTATCCGCCGAACGATCCCCAAGCTCGTCCGTTGACGATGATGGTAATGACGGGAACGCATATTTCATACGCGCTTTCTAATTGATTGGATCAATCGAAGGTAACAGTTTTTAAATTAAATTGGATCATAATTTTCCTTGTATCATGCAATTTAGTATACAAACTTATATTTGCACTCTCATCGAAATTCCAACTAACGTAAATAAACGTGAATCTGTTATCGTATTTGCTATGGAATTGAAATTTACTGTAGATTAATCACGAGACTGACTACTGACATTGATTAAATGTTCCTCAGAATGTTCAAAATAAAATATCTTTCAGATTTATATATTACGATAAGTTTTTCATTAAAAATAATAAAATATTATTGTTACAATTCACGAATTCATTTTGCATACATGTATCAGATTTTCCGATGCGTCTGTGAAAATGGAAAACTCGCCACGTTACAAAATGTGTCCGCGTAATGTGATTTACGAGCAAGAGGAAACCGAGCCTGAAAAACAGACAGTGTCCGCTGTCAAATGCACGTGTTTTCGGCTAAAATTGACCGAGTCTGCTGTCACATTAAATCAAGTATCAAACCGCTGCGTGTGTTTGTGAGTACAATGGAAATTTTATATCGTTGTCTCCCGCTGAACCTGAAATGAAAACAGTGGCAAAAATGTCGATGCTGACGTCCGAAATGAACGGTTCTGAAATCAAACGAAACATCGTGAGTTATGGCTGAAAACTGTTATTTATAACACAAAAGTGGGTTGCATTTGAATTGTTTATAAATTTTTACAGTAGAAGCTGTTCAATAAGTAATAATTATTCATAAAATAGTATTTGAATGCGATGCATTCAAGCAGCAATGAAATATGTATTACGTTATCAAATGTTATGCTTCGATTGAAAAGGAAACGCTACATTTAATAATAATCTCGTAAGAAAGTTATCAATAGAACGGTGGATCGAAATAATACAGCCATTCATATTACGCATAATCATTACGATGTTTCATAAATATTATCTTGAAAAAAATAGAAGATTTTTCTCGTATCAACTGACAATTCGCGGAAAAAAACAAAGAGAAAATAACATTTTCCTTACTTTTTTCACTGAAAGCAAAAATAAATATCCTTTATATAGACGAGCGGTCTTGTTGAATAAAGAAAGAAAATGTACGGATGTGGGTTAATACGGCGGTTAGGTCACATTTTTATTTTGACAAGATGTCATAAAAACACTAGTGAACGTTTTTATTCGATGAAATTCATTACAGCACAGCGCGACAGATCGTGTGTCTAATTTCGCAATATGTCCATTTAGAAACGTGTGAAATCTTTCTAATATAATATATATCATTACATCTTATTTGGTGTTCATGTTTTAAATTAACTAACTCCATCGTAGTTCATACAACCGAATACCACAAGGCGTCCTACAAACACTGAAAACTATCGAAACACGTTTGAGAAAAACTCGTTCGAATAGATTTCAAAACATATATGAAAACTGCATCCGCATCGACATCCTCTACATAAAACATCGCCGTCGACATTCACATTCAAGCATGCATAAAAAATTGTCGACTCTAGGGGAAAACCGCAGTAACATGCGATTTTTTCGATTTTGCATTTTCCCCCATGAATATTTTTAATTTCCTTTTATATTCACGACATACGACTCATTTCCAAACGGGCGGCCGAGACGGCAGAAAATAAAACTTGAATTACTTTTTCTTTGATTTAAGTTTGTCGGACTTCTTCGCTTACGAAAAAAATCCTCTTCCAGGCCTTCGGACCGATGATAATAAATTTTTCTTAACGGCAAATATTTAACGTATCTTTTGGGCGATTTTTAATTTCATTCGAATGCCATATTTAATCTTTCCCTTTCTTCGGAAGAGATACGTCCTGAAAAGACGTTTTTGCCATTCCTCCGAAATCCCCATACTACCCGAGTGTACATTTCGGATTAAAAGGCTTTGGGCTGGGAGGAGAAGAACGTTGAAGACATTCCAGCTTAAGTATTCAACGAGAGATGAATGCCGAGGCGAAATGTCAGAATTAACCTTCGAATGCCTAATTAGCATTATCGCAAGGCATTTGAATGCTGTGCCTCGTATTCAGATGTGATTTTTTCGAGGATAATTGAGGGGCTTGGCAGTAAATAGTTCTAAATGACATTTGTAACTTTTGGAGATATCAATAAAAACAGTTTACATGCATTTAGATGCAAATAAAACTAGGAGGAACCCGACACAGTACAGTCATCTTTTGAGAAAATGTGGAATTATTTATTAATTTCTGGACTTATAAGTAAGTACTAATAGTACTAATAGTGTAAGTACTAATTTATAATATGTAGTAAATAAAAGAAACTCAATTTTATAATATTGGTGCTTAGCACTGTTTGCTGCTGAGTCCCTCAATAAAACACAGTAAAAGACGTGCATGAAGTTTTCCAGTGAATGGCAAAATATGAAATAAGTATGTAAACATGTCTCCGTCCAATTAAATGGCTATTTTTAAATCGCATCAAAAAAATGAACCTTTTCGCAAAATCCGCTCATATGTGACTTCTTAGAATTTTCTTATTAAATATTCAACAGAATAAACAATATAATAATATTTTTTATATTATACGCATGATAAAATAAAATTTCCTAAACGGAAAAATTAATTACGTTTATAATAGAAACAATTTTTTTATTATAAGAAACAATTATAATAATTATATTACAACACAACAGCACAGTCTATCGCAAACTTTCGAAAATATGAAATCGACGATTTATAATATTAAAAAAAAAAAATCACAGCGCATAACATTTCGACGCCACTCAACCCCAATAAAAATCGCGTCCACGTTGAAAGCCGGTGTTTCTGGTGCGCAAACGTGACATCGAGCGACTCTCATTATTTCGAAAGCGAACGTTCCTCTTTCCTTAAACACGACCATTTACCACTGGATATTCGAAAAGGTCGCCATTGTGTTGCCGAACGTCGGCGCGGAGAAATGAAGAGCCGCCCCTCAAAGATCCTCGACGTCTTCTTCTCGTCGAGATGGTGCTCCTTGTTTTGTCTTCTTTTTTTTTTGGGGCGACGTCAAACGATGGACTTGGTAAACCTCGCTAGGAAACTTTTTTTCGCAACGAATAATTCCTTTCATTCGCATTTTTCGGACGCGGTGTTTTTGCGTCGTTCCTTTCTTTGAGGACGTGCTGGAGTTCGTTGTGAATTTTTTTGAAAAATATTTTCGGCAAAGTTTCGATGTAAAACCGAATCGAGTTATTTATGACGCATAATTTTTATAAATTTTTCGAAACTAAAATTTTAATTTTAACGAATAATCGTATATTTTTAAATAAATAGACATTTTTTAATCAACGTGATCTTTTTATTTATTATACTTTTTTCTTTTAGATAAAATGTCGAAGCTAAAGGGACAAAAGGTTATTTTTCTTCTGAGAGCCTGTTGTAAATAAAAAAAATTGTTTTATTTTCAAATTCCTCAAACAAAAATCTATATGCGCTAAGCGAGCAAGCAACAAAATAAATTAATTAAATAACACTTAGCGATAATCCGCTCCAATTCAAATATTTTCCTAATTAATCTCGAATCGAATACATCCAATTAGTGACAGAATTCGCTTCACTGTATATCTCTTGATATTACATTATATTATTCAATATAATTAATACGAATGTACATAAGACATACTTCATATAATCATATAACACGTTAGATATCTTCAAATATGTTAGAAATGTTATATCTTAATTAATTCACACACGAATTCGTTCAGATATGATAATTCCGATATGTTCATAAACATTTTCAACATAAATTATTTCTTTGAATAAAAAAAAAATATATATATGGTTCAAAACAATATTTTATTCGACAAAAACACTCCCACGCGACAAACAAACAAATAAACCTTAAAGAGACGACAATCCGTGAAAATCACCTAAAACGGACGCGGAAAAAACATCTTCGGACAAAACGAAATTCACACAAGAAAATAATAATAAAACGGCCAATTTTTCACTTAGGCCCTCTTTTGAAGTTGACGCGACCTCACCACGTCCCGCGCGGGCGGGAAAGCGGGCGGGAAAACGGGAACGGGGGTTGTTCGGGCCGGGAAAACCCTGCCACCCCTCTGGAAAACGTTCCTCAGGTTGCTTATGCAAATACGACCGCGGGACAAAGAGACGAAGTGGAAATCGACGAGACCTAGCCGAGGAAGCGGTGCGGTATGCGCTCTGAGGTATGTTTGCTCGTCGCGAATGGCGTGGAGGTGTCTTCGGAATGTCGGAAAGAGTGGTTTTCTTCGGTGGTTTTACGGTGGTTGAGTTGTTAGAGGGGTTTTTTTGTGGTTGGAAATTTTTCTGAAATGGAAGTGAATTGAGGGGCTCGGCAGTAAATAGTGCTAAACGCCAAAATTATAAAATTGAGTTTTTTTTATTTACTACAAAAATTAGTACTTTTACTGCAGAAATTAATAAATGATTCCACATTCTCTCAAAATATGACTGTACTGTGTCGGGTTCCTCCTAATTTTATTTGAATCTAAATGCATGTAAACTGTTTTTCTTAATATCTCCAAAAGTGAAAAATGTCGCTTAGTAATATTTACTGCCGAGCCTCTCAATTTGTTTGTTTTTCGTCGTTGAAAAATTTAAATATGTCGAGGAATTATTCGGTATTAGAATATCGTATAATCTTATATTTAGATTATAATTAGAACTTTTTTCATATATTTTCATAATCATTCTATCTGTATTTAAATACTCCCTAATGCATATCGCAAAATTCCATTTCTAAAAAAAAACTCAAAATCAATCAACTAAACGAAACGATCTTAAATCCACGACACTCCAATAAATCCAACTTTCCACTCAACCAAATCACTACAAAAAGAAAAATATCCAAACTATCCTCTCAGTGGAGGTCCACGGTGACCCTTGTTTAGCTTGCTCCCCATCCCTAAATTTCGAAAATAATTACAAACTTCATTTAATCATAAGAATTAAATCGAGATACATCACACGATCGTGATATTTAAATAAATTCTTTGAACGCCTTTAATTTACACACATTTCAAACGAGCTTACGTATACAAATAAAAATTTGTGCTTCAAAAAAAAATCCAGACTACAACACGTGTCGATACAATAAATCCAAAATTTGCAATAATCAACCGCCCAAAAAAAAAAACCCAAAGCACGCCCACCAACATAACGGCGAAAATCCGCAACCCACGGGTCATGCTCGCCTGTCGTAGTGCCCGGGCCGCCGTGACGTCACGGGACATGCGCGTATCGCACCTCGGCCCACCTGGCCGAGGCGGGAGCCCCCGGGGGCCCCCAGGGGGCGGAGAGCAGCAACAGGCGGCGCCCCCGTGTAGTTATTGGTTACAGCAGCCGCCGCGGCTAAATATAGAAGAGCGCCTACGCCCCGAGCGGGGCGACTCTCCCCCTGGGCCTCAGCCCCCCGGTCGGGGCCCCGTTCAATTATCGCCGATTACGGCGGCCAGTCGTGACTGTTTCCTTTATTGGCCGTAAACAGCTCGACGACGGTCAATCGGCGATGGTGAAAGTTTGGTTGGATGGAGTGGTTTTTTTTTTTTTTGATTTTTTGTTTCGGGAGTCGATTGAGAAATTTTGGTTTCGTTTGGGCGAAATTGTTTGGTTGGTGGTTGGATTTTTCGTGTGCGGTTTTTGGATGGATGTGATTGATGGTGTTGGAAAAATATTTAGGTTTCTAATGGTATCGGGAAAGATTTGTATGTGCTGCAATGAATGTTACGCAATGTTTAAAAAAATAAATGTAATGAAACAGAAAGAATATAAATTCGAATTAAAACAGTCACTAGTGAATCATTCATCGCCATTATATTAAGTTCACTTAAGAACAAGGTTTTTTGATTTCGTTGAATACTCTTACTTTTTTATATTATAAATAATAGGATTTTCGCAAAAACAACAAAAACTCTTTTTTTTTAATAACCTGATTTAGACCAATTATACGCAATTGCATCTAACTATTGATTGAGCTGATTGCCATTTAATTTCGATGATTTATGGTAATCAATACGCTTAACGAGACTAATTGTAAGCCATTGATACTTTGGATCGGTATAATAATATAATATATTTAGGTGTTATAAAGGCCGTCTTAAAGCCTTAAAGAGTTGATAGATCATGTTATTTTGGAACATTTTAAATCAAACATACCATAGCCATTTCTTTAAAACTCTTTCGATCAATGTTTCAAACATTCACAAACAATCAGTTTTCAAAATTATGATACGAAAACGAAAGGACACACGAAACGGTGACCGCACATTGATGAAATCACATGTTTTCTAAAAATAATTATATTTATTGACATCTACTCTTATAATGATCCTCACAAATCTACGGATGATTCCATTTTAGCATTCAGCACGCGAAAATTGCTCAAAGCCGACGGTACACTCATTGTCAGTTCATTTCACTTCACTTTATTTCACAGCACTCGAGTTTTTCTTATGCACTAAACGCTTTTCTCGTACTATCAAAAATATGGAAATCTAACATTAAGATCACAATATAATATAAGATTATTAAGACCTACCGTTACCGATACTCGAGAAAATACGGAAAAATGATTGAACAACGTGATCAATTTTTATTCGAATCACAAAATCATTTTTTTTTATTAATTAATAGAGTTTATTTGAAAATCTATATTACTGATTTTCAAAATGAGGGTACGAAAACCAAACCGAAGTAGGCACCAAACAATGGCTGCCTTTATATTCCAGGGAGTAAAGAGAAAAATTTCCTATTTAATTGTAATCGGGATTCAGTGACGTCTTAAATTTTATGAAGCTTGATATTGCGATTTTTGAAAAAATAACAAAAATTCCGTATCGATTTGAGGTCAGTATAAAGTTTCACGTAGGGTCAGAGGTTACCGAATACGGTTTTTCGTGAATTTTTTCGTTAACTGTTACTTTATATAATATAATATAATATGTTTTAAACTTTTGCCTGCAAATAATGCGCTCTTCTGAAAACTCACATTCTAATCCCATCGGATCCTGTGAGGGATTACTTCAAGATGGACAGGTAAGAAGATTTGCTCGTCCGTTACGTTGTCATTTAAAACCTTCGATATACCCTACATTCCTACCCCACAAAAGGATTATGGTATATATCGAGTGTGCTTCAACGCCCGCACATTTCGAATATAATACGCAAATTCGCTAAACTATTATGGTGATGTCTTATTTATGTTCGTGGGAGGGACATGTTTGATGGGTGTTCGATACTTATGTTGAAATACATATTTTAGTATATCGTCGTTGTCAAACCTATATTTGCTATGTGCAAAAAGTATGACTTTGAAATGTTTCATAAAAGCGTTCTAGAGTAAAATTTTAGATGAAAAAGATTTTTGGAAAACTAATTAAAATTAAAGTTATATATGCTAAACGTTATTTTAGTCATATAGCAATCTTTTGGTTAGTAAACTAGTCGTAATAGTCAAAATGTCGAAATCTTCAAAAAGGACACATAGTATATGTTGGTTTGAAAACGACATTATAATTTGGAATAAAATTTTGTTTAAATTTCGAAAATAAATATTGATCAATTGGTGCATGAATCACAATTATTATATTACTAGTATATAGGCCCGATATTAATAACATCGGATGTGAAAAAAAAATCATCATCACCATCATCATCATCATTATCATCATTTAAAAGTGGCGGTTCGGGTCGTTCATTTGAAGAAAAAAAAAATCGCGAGCGTCATCAACACACACGGTCACACGGACAGACAGACAGATATCAGCTATTATATATAGGGAGTAGGGGATAGGGGATAGTGAAATTTTCAATTTTCTTGATATTACATACATTTTCCTAAATTAAATACAAAATCAATAATTAAACCACGGATTTGGAATATAACAGATAAATTGAGCGAGAGCTACACTTTAAACTAGTAAATAAAGGTTAAGGTTGATTAAAGGAGGGCAGGAAATGATTGAACACAATCGCTACGAGCGCAAAACGCGAACTCCTCATAAACCATTAAAAAAAATTGTATCAAATATCTCATAATTTTTAAAGCTACTGTTGTTTTTAGGTTACTGTTTTTAAATTTAAAGTTTTATACTGAATTTAAGCCTGATTTATCACAATGATATATTTCAACTCGACATATAACACAATTAAGCCGATTAAGTACTTTTGCGATTAAATTATTTCGTAGTGGCAACACTCAGTGGCCGGCTTTCGGTGCGTTGTAGGTTATGTGTCATCAGGTTTGTTATTGCTTCGGTCGCTTTGTCAACTGCCAATAGCATTTCCAAACAAATACACCGAAACATTTACGCCAAAGCCTTAATCATGAACGAATCCAGCGTGGACTCTGCCTCCACCGATTCGCTATCAGAACTGACGCAGTCGAAACCTGAAAGTGGGAACATGAAAGCTCCGGTAGAATTCCAACTTTTGACAGATCACATCAACGCAAATTGTTCGAACGAGGCTAATCTTAATTTCATTATTGGGAAGAACAATATTGTGCAGACCAACTACGTCGCTCCTCTGCAGCCTAGTTTTTGTATCCAAAAAGAAAATCAAGTGTATACAGTCAAGAATAAGGAGATTTTGAATATTGAAAATATACCGTTGAGACTGTGCAATTTGAATGGGGAAGTGATGCAAATTGAAAGTGAACCTGAAAGTAAAATGAATACAGTAAAAGTTATTGATAACGAACCTTTACAATTTACTACAATTCCGTTGTGTCCGGTTTCAAATCAATTACAAATTCAAAATGATGTTCTAGACATTATGAAGTAGTTATTCTATAAGTATTTTTATTGTAATATTTTTTTACTGCTACTTAAAATTGTTATATTTTAAAATTTCAGATGGAATGGCAACAGCAATGGACATACAATATTTATTTTGCAATCCGGCAATAAATTTCAAAGGTACATATATTAATTTATTTCATGATAAATATAACATAACATTTATTTATGTTTTCAAATTTTGTATTAATCCAGTAATGAAAAACCTCAAATAGATGATTTGAAAATTACTCCAAATATATTAAATACGGTTGTCACTTCTGAAAGTAAAAATGATGTTACACCTTTATCATCAGGAATAATATATAGGTGATTTCATTAAAAAATCTAATTTTTTTTTAAATGTATTTAAGACATTTTTTTTATTTTATTTTGCTAATTTATATTTCAGAGTTGTAAATCCGGAAGAACTAAATTTATATGATCCCAAAAAACAAAACAAAAAAGGAGTAAAACGACCCAATATTTTATCAAAAACTGTATCTAAAAAAAAATATAAATTAGAAACGTTAATAATGCCAGTATCATCTGCTTCACCTGTCCAATCGGGACCAAATGTAAAATCTATTGAACGAGCAAAACCAAAGCCTTTACAATCAATACAACCGAAAAAACCTATTCAACCAATACAACCTATGAAATCTGCACAGTCGGATTCTAACTCGCAGGTCAAAATTATAACAGATAATTGTTGATTATTACTTTTTTTTTTAATTAATTTACGTATATACTATTTAGTATAATAAATACCAATATCCATATGAAACAAACATTCTATAATAATTGTTCTTTTTTGTCTTATTTATTTATTATAATCAATTTTGTTTGTTTTTTTTTTATAATAATCATGCATTTTCTAATTTGAATTTTTTAAATAATATGTCCTTTATTAAGCTGATATAATACGAAAATGATTAATCTTATTGTTTTTTAACAACCATATGCGGTTACATTGCAAATTGACATTTATGTGACATGTGGCTTAACAAATACTGAATGATAATTAACAATTAAGAAAAATTGCTAATAATAAACATTGGCGTTTCATATGTAACTCTTAATATTTTAATTACAGATTGTTTCTACTACACGTTGTGGTCGCTCAATACGTCCTCCACGTCATATATTAGCCAATTATGAACAGATTGATATGAATGGTGATAATATTGAACATGTCATGACACAAAATGAAAAATCACCAAAAGAATTAACTAAATTAAGACATATATGTCCTACGTGCAAAAAGGTAATTGATCATTTTTTAAAAAATTAAAGATAATAGAAAAATCGTAACCGAAACAAATTATATATTTCCAGGTTTATTATAGCATAAAACGTATAGCTTTGCATTTTGTATCGCATCCTGATCACGCGACTAATTCAAAATCTATTGAAATATTAGAGAAATATAAAAAGGAAGTGCACGAAAGGAAAATCACAACAACAGATGCTGAATGTCAGACGACAAATTGTGAAACTTTGTATAATGCGGATAATTTGAAAGAAAATAAAAATCATAAAAGCATTAGTAATAATGCTAATAGTAAAATAGACAAGGATAGAGAAGACAGAAGCCTTTTCAAATTCTTCATTAGACTTTTGCAGAAAACTGCTCCCGAACATCGGGCAAATGTATTCATTCGTCAATTAGCAATGTTAACGACAAAATTGAGAAAATTGATGCCTTGTTTGTTACAAAAGTCAGACAATAATTCTTTGTGTTCTATCAGCGATCCCGTTGCAAAGTAAGTTTTGTGTTTTTTTATTTTATTTTTTTATTTTATCTTCCCTGTCTCACTCACTGTCTAACTCATTGAATAAAATTTCAGAATCCTTGATTTATCACCAGGAAACTACAATTTAAACATGGATACTGTTATCAATGTGAAAACACAAAGTGGATCTAGCAAACATAGTAAACACTCTCTTAGTGAAAATACTAATTTTAATTCCACTATCCCTTTTGAAAATTTGTGGGCTCCTGAAAAAAATAAAGAATGTGTATCGAAAATCGACAATCATGTGACTGATTGCATTGAAACCAATCATGTAAATGAATGGACACCTCCAGTTCAAAAACCTAAATGGATACCAATTGGCTCTGATAATCCTATTCAAGAATCGTTGAATGTTACTAATGAAAATTGGATTTCCACAGATTGTAATGTCTTAATTAACGATTCAACATTCAATCCTACGAGCGAAACTATCAAAACGTGGGAAACAAATATACATGAACACGATATGAAGAGTTCTGAGTCTACTGAAAACCCATGGATCGCAAACACCATTGGAGAACTGACCAAAATAAATATCTCACAAGAAATTACTTCACAGAATCACATTTTGAACACATCTCATAACGGCATTTTGACTCCCTCAGTCAATTCAACAACAACTACCGACACTTTAGAATTTGACTGTAAAGACAAAATGGTAGATATTCATTCAGATCTCGTATTCGGTGTAGAAAAAGATATCCTTCCTATAAACAACATTACTTCAGATCCCGCAGTTTGTGTCAGCAATTCCAATGGAAGTGACAATTTCGATTTTACCGACTCACATTTCGATATACAGATTGATTCGAACAAACTAAATTTTTCTGACGCTCAATTCAACGACCTCAAATACGGTGGAGACACCCTACCCCCATTCAGGAAAATAGAACCGAAAAACCTTCAGTTGCCTGGATCGCTCAACGACATAACTTCAGGCACTGACAAATTCCACATATCATCAGATGATTCAATACTGAACGCATCGAACTATCCAGTCACATCAGAAGCATTAGAATTAACGATGGATACATCGCAAATCAATACACTTGACAATATAGTAAATTCCTGTAATATTGCAAAGACTATAGTTTCGAACGAAGATACCATACATTGCAGCAGCGAAGCATTGTTGAGCAATGCTGAATTGAATTTGCCTATAAGCGTGTCTAATACGTTGAACGCAAACGAATCGATATTATCCGTGAGCGAATCCAGTTTGGATGATAATAGATTGAATTTGTCGTCCAGCCAATCTGTGTTGAATTTGTTGGATCCGTTGACTTCGGATTGTTTGTCGTTTTCTGATTCTGATCTCAATCCGAGAACATCTTTTGAATTTGAGTTTTTGAAATTCGGGGAGACTGATTAAATATTTTTATAGTTCCAACATGATTTTTTATGTATATAAAGTGGTAAATTATACGATAGGTTTTTGAAAGTTTTCCTAAAATAAATTGAATACATAGATGATATATGTATTTTTATATATAATAATAAATATATTGAAAAGATTTTTATTTGCTTTTATATTATTTTATTTAAAAACTATTTTCGAGTGCTGAAATTATAATATTTCAACCAAAATACGCACAATAGATACGAGCACAAAAATTAACTGAAAAATAAAATATGATATATTTATATACATGTATTATATTTAAAAAGATTTTAATATAATATAAACTCGTTAAGAACAAATAAAAATTATCACAACAATAAAATAAGAAAAACATATACGACAATTGCAATATGAATATTGGGAGTCAAATGCAACTCAAATTTAAACATCTAAATAAGTGCACAACTTTATAATAAGTTATGACAGTATTTACACTTCAAATTCAACGATAAGAAAGAATTATTAAGACCTTTGGCATTATAACCAATGAAATGTTTCATTCATTAGATTTCATGACAATGATCTCAATAATTCTTTCTTGTATTAAAATTTGAAGCTTGAAATGTAAAATTTGAAGCGCAAAAACTGTATTCTAACTCACGAAAGTTCCCCAAAACCTCGATCCCATACTTCGTATTTTAATAAATGATCAATTATTTTGAAAATATCTAGAAACGCCACAGGTCCATTAAGAAGACCGAAATTCGTTTCCTTTTCAACGTCGCCTCACACTAAAAAAATTTCTGTACGTATGGTTGATCCTGGGTCATTCTTCATGATGCGAAACGTGTTCTTCAATACCATCGCTTTCGGTCACGAGTGCTCTTTCTAAGATAACTCTGCCTTCTTTATATCTATAAAGTAATTGTCACGTCATTACGACTCATCAAATTTACAATTTACAATTGTTAAATAAAATTACCTTTGATTTTCCTCGGTAGCGAACTCGTATATCCATCCCAACTTTGTCGAACAGTTTTTACACGAAACATCGCGAACCATGTGACGGCCGGTCAACATTACCCTGTCTTGCACTTCGGAATAGACGAGATTCACGACTTTGTTGAACAAGAATGCGCGTCCTGTTATGAATTGAAAGTTAATAATCGAAATTTGATTATATGAATATGTAGAAATTACTGTACCTGTTGCTCCTGTGAATCGTGTGCTTATGAGCTCTGAACGATTTGTCAAATTTGTATCGCAAGCTGCACACAAAAACAATCTCGCCCCACCGATGTGATCCAGGAATATTCGACCCATTTTTTTTCAGCTCGAACGAGGTCCTGAAATTTAATGTCAAAAAGCATATGGTAGACAATGTTACGATTTAGTTGCAAAATTATGAGATCAAATTTTAGTAACTAAGCGATTATAATTGAATGATAATATTCGAAAAGAAATAGGCAAAGAAGTTGGAAATATTGAGGATAGTGAAATAATGCTGAATATCGTGAAAAATACGAACAAACAAACCTGTCTCGGGAACAATAACAAAGGAAATGAAAAACAATATGGAGACAGCTGACGATTGACAGCAATGTCATGCAGGGGTGCAAACACGAAACTAAAACATTTCATTGTACTCGCGGATCATAAATCGAATTATAGGTGACTAGACTTTGACCAGAAGACACTAGCCCACACTGACAGCAGTACACACGACACTGCACACCGATCCTAGAATACAATCCACTAAAAATTTCGAAGTAGTAAGGGAGAAGTGACATGAAATAGCCATGTTTTGAAAAGGCCGTTTTCATTTACTCGGCAGTTTTTTAATGAATCGTGCAAGTTTTAATATTTTACGATAGTTACACTAGCCAGATGTCACCCACAAAAATTTGACGGCTTACTGAAAATAAACAGCGACAGTACGACGTTTTGAAGATTTCTTCGTCGTCAAAAGAGTTTTGAGTTCATTTTATTTATTTTTTTTGACTTTTGTACGCACAAATCTAATAATTATTTGACTATACTATAACTTTATAAATATATTAAGTCTTATAATAACATGTATATTTTGCCTGCAAATCTTTAACTTTATATATATTAATTTTCGAAGTAATGTTTCTTGAGAGGATATCTATTGAAAGAGCCGGGCTGCAGTTTAGGAGGGATTCTTGCAGAAATTCCCAATTATCAATGAAGAACAAAAACTTCCGAGCACACCCGAATAGGGTTGCCGACATTTTTTCAGCAAAATATAGTACTTTTCAGACTAACAATAAGCCATAAAAAATATAGGACACTTCCAAAAAAATAAAGTTTTTAGTTTTTAGTAAATAGGCAAAAGATAAATATTCAATTTATGGGGGGGTGTAGGAATTGAGTTTTCCTGCATCACTTTTTTTTAGCAATATGTAAATTATTTTATGTTCGATTGCTGCAGTTGTCTTTTTTACCAGAAAACGAAAATAAAAAAATTGTTTATTAGGTTTTAATATCGAAACTATGGTATTTTTGCGTCCTATATATTTGTTATATGGTATAAAGGACGCAGACCAAAAATATAGGACAATACTATAAACTATAGTATGGTTGGCTACCCTAATACAAGACCTAATACGTGTCATATGTTCAAATGTCATTTGAGCGAACGTCCCCACCGTCGTCGACCGTCGCGTTGGCAACAGTGCACCTTCAGTTTCCGGTGTGGTCGCGCGTGGTGCTGTCGGTCCGTCGCAGTCCAAGTTGCGCATATCGGCGTGCGGGTGACATTCGTCGCTTGTGTCGGACGAGCGGTGGCCGTTCCAGCTGCCCCCGCGGCTCGGTGAGTCCGCCATTCGCAATCCCCATACGCGCTCATGCATGTGCATACGCATATGTCCGACGCGGTCGAACGTGCACCGAGTTATCGACGCGCCCGTATCAACGTCGAGCTTCCGTTCGCTTCTGCGCATGCGCGGCTTTAGGTTATGTCGGCGCTGATCCGTCTCCGAGAAAGTCGTTCGGCTTTGACGTTTGTTCGTTGTGAATTCGTGCGGCGTTCGATTTCGAGTTGGGTCAAAGTGCGCGTTTCGGATTACCTTTTCGTGTTTTTTTTTTTTCGTTTCGCGTTTGTATGCTAAATTTTTATGTATATGTATACTCTTTGAATTTGCGATCTCTCGAAGCGACGCATACCCAAAACTCTTCATGTCTCCGTGTCGTTTTTTTATGGTATAAAAATAAGATGTATATTACGGTAAGATCCTCGGTATAAGTAATTTGGATGGAAGTTCCATCTGAAATGGTACCTATTTCCAATAGTCGATTGTTTTTTATTGTGTATTATTATGTCACAATAGTAAGATCCTCGGTATAAGTACAGTAATCCCCCCTGTAACGACACTCTTTTCAAATGCATTTAAATTCTAATATTCTAATTTTTTTCCAAATTATTTGAAAAAAAAATTTTACTCGTAAAAATATCAAAAAAAAAAGTTTCATTTATTGATTTCCTAAATTCCCCCCTATAACGTCGAACCTATCTTGACGTTATAAGGGGAATTACTGTATATTTGGATGGAAGTTCCATCTTAATATACTAATGAAACCTATCCAATTTTATATTTTCACCATACGGTAGGTAGTCTGAAACTAAAGGGATTTAGTTGTATTAAAAATGGTTTGAAGGTTTTCGTGTTTTGTAATATGTTTGTTGTGTTGCAGGTACTGTGATAATCGGAGTGTCTTTTGAGGACATTTTCCCAGCAGAAGTACTGAGGAAGTCCATTATTTTCGAAATTCTGCTACCGTCCAGTGGGGCGCTACCATTTTATATGACTTTAGAACGATTTGCTGGTGAGTATCTTCCCATAAGACTATCTTTTTGTTGAATCACAAATTATCTTGTTTTATCGAGGAATAATACGTATATAAAATTGTTGATACGTACATTATGTTTATCTATTATACTAAAAAGATAAATTAAAAAATTCTAAATTCAATGTTGATTGATAAATACTTGAAAGATAGCGTACGAAAGCTTTCAAGTATTATTTCACAACATGTTAGTCGTTGATAATTAAAATATGATAATATTTCATTTTCAATATTGATCACATTCAAATAACACAAAAATGATAAATGTGTCATTCGATCAGAACGGAAACTATAATATTTACACAATCACAATTCACCACTATCATAAAACACATAGAAACAAGCTTTATCAGCCATCTGTTATTTAATTGTATTTCATAATACACATTGTTTACCAATATTATTCGCAATCACCTGTTTTTATATTTTATTCAAACATGACGAAATAACACTAACATCGTTCATATTTACATCGCACATCTGTACATCGAAATCAAAAAAATTCAAGTTATTATGCATTGCAAACGACCTCGAATTATTTTCACATCAATTTGCAATTCCGACGACTCGACCAATTGTCCCGAAATCATCATAACACATCAAAACACCCTCGAACTTCGACGACTAGTCGACCCGAACTACTTCGACGCCCCGTCGAATCTCGATAATAATAATTCGGCGCACGTGCACCACCAGAGGGACCGTCTATATAAAACCACGTGCCCAGAAGCGAGCACACACACACACACACACGAAAGCACGTTCGTGCTGCTACCCGGCCCGTGCTAATTGCGTCCGTTTGCGCATTGCGGTTCTGCCCGCTGAAAAATGGCCATTGCATCCTCACGCCGGCGCAAATTCTCATGAAAAAACACCTGAAGATGTGTTAATTGACCTTGGCCGAACGCCGGCTCGTTTGCGATGTCGAGGAACGGGGATTTCGGCAATGTGTCGGTGTTAATGTCACACGTGGTTGTTTCGTACACGCCGTTGTTGCTTGGGTTGGTGTTGAATTTGTTTGAAAAATGGTCGTTCGGCTTATCGCGATCGGTGTGCTGAAAATTTTTATGGTTTTGTATTGAGTCATGGGGGGGTGTTATGTTGCAATCCCTTGTTTTGTGTGCGTCATGCTGTGATTCATTGTAAAGTAACGACACCATTAGTTACCCAGTAATTGATCAGAAAAAACGTAAAAATCAAGATTTCTAAAGACGATAATGTTTTGAAAAGGGTGTAATAAACATCTAATCTATCGCAACCTTTCCTAAAGATTGTCGTCTTTAAAAATTCAATTTTTTACGTTTTTTTTCAAAAGTGGTCTATTACTGGTACGCATGGTCAACCAATGGTGCATTACCTTGAACCAATGTTTCTCAACGTGAGGCATACGCCCCACCGGGGGAGGGGCAATTTGAACGTTTGACGTTTTGCAAATTGACGTTTAAAAAAAATTTTCGTCTGCGGCGCCATTTTTGCTTTGCTTCTACAATAACTTATTGTAAAAATGTTGATAAATTAACCAAAAAAAGACTTAGTAGAAATTAAGTAAATTGATAGTTTTTGGCGACAAAGTTTGATTGATTACGTATATGTGCATTTTTATTTGAAGTTTGTGCATGTGAAAGTCGATGCCACACACTAGGTTTTATTATGAGGAAATGATGATTTTCGTAAATTTCACTTTTGATTCGGATATCGTTTAGTTGGCGATCTTGTTATTCGAAAACGTTGTTTTTTCAAGTGTTTTTTTTTTAATTATAAGTGTCGTAATGATAAAATCGAAATTTGATTTATTTCGACTAGTTATCGTTGAAAGGCGTTATCGTTTCGTGGGCAAATATTTACACTGAAAAACGTGTGCGTGCGTTTTCAGATTATTTACAAAACCTTGATTTAGAAAAAACAATCATATAACAATTTTTCAGACAAGCATAATCCCGGCGGCTTCGAACCAAATATCCTCACAATTTCCATGGGGCAAAACCATCGAAAGACATCCAACGTCCAGACCGGGCACCGAGCAAATAACCGGGTATTGATTTTCGACTCCACCAGTTGAATCCGCCATAAAAGTGGACGCAACTAGCCGTAAAGCCTGAAACAAAGGCGTCCAATGCAGCGGCTGAAGAAACTCCTCGCCTCGCTACTGACAACGGCGGCACGATTTTCGATTCTGCCGTTTCGTTCGGTCGTTAGATAAATATTTATACGGCGAAAAATAAATGGCGAAGTTGTAAATGTAAAATTGGCCGTGAATTTTTTCGCTCGGTCGAAACGATCAAGTTGCATTGTCGTCGATTTCCGTTTGGAATCAGGGTTTTTGATTGGTTTTTTTTTGTCCGGTCGGATTTGATGATGTTCTTTCTGATCGGTTTGTATTTTGATTTTTTGGTTGTGTTCGATAAAATTTTTCGTTTATTACGCAGCGATAATCCACATGAAGGTTTCTATAGTAATCCTCGATTGTTGAATGTTATTCATGTCCAATCTGAATTATGATTCGTCAAATATACGATTGAATTTCATGATGAAACCCTGCGTGTGTCATTATTGGTTTTTATCATTGATGACCAATAAATGAGTAATTTAAATTTTATCTGCAGAATAAATAAAAGAAAATTCAGTTTGTTTTTTTTTTTTTTCAGAATCAAAATTTGTTTTGTAATTATTATAATTTTCTGTCCTCCGATTTTATTTCTTAGGTAATTTATATACTTGCCTAAAGCTAGGCGCCCACTGGCGATTGAGTCGCGCGCTATTGGAAACGGAACACATTGTTTTGGGTCGAAATGCGCGCATATGACATATGCGTGCATTCAACCCAAAACAATGTGTTCCATTCCAATCGCAAGTGGGCGCCTAGCCTAATAATTAAACAAAAAAAAGTTTCACTATCCGTGTAAATGATCAAATTCCAAATTTATATTCCCCCAACGAAAAGTTTCCTCATCAATGCAACACTTTAAACACCTCATTTATATTTATCGAACGAACCCGCCACAAAACCGAATAACGAATACAAACACACTTGAACCAGTTACACCCAACCAATCGATAACCGAGATAAAGCGGCGATGCGATCAGGTGAGCCGGCGGAAGCGGATATTCCGGGCAGGTGGTGCAGCACGCATGCATCAGGTGGGGCCCCCACCGGGGGGGCGCAGGCCCGAAGGCGCAGGCTCCGGCCTGGATCAATCTGGCGGGCGCAGACGCACTCGCGCCCCCTTTGTCCGCCGGACCACCCCCCCAGGAGCCGCCTCCCGCGGGACTCGATGCACTTGGGGATGCACCCGGAAAACTCTGGAGGCTGCGACGGTCGAGCCTTTATGGGGTTTTGTTATGTAATGGTTGCGTTTTGTGCTGGGCGCGCGTTGAGGTCTCCGCGACACGTGAAGGTCGAAAGGTGTATGCGAGTTTGTGTGGTAAAAGTTGCGTTGCTTTTCGTAATCGCGTGTTTCGAAGGGCTGCCGCTTTTCGAGATTTTTTTTATATTATAAACGGTGTTTCGTTTGTGATGCGGATGGGGAAAATATATTTATTAGGGTCAATCGTGATTATGTCAGGGTATGACGGTTGGAATGATGTATTAAATGTAGGCTGACCATACGTCTCGTTTTGGTCGTGTCTTGCGTTCGTCCCGTTGTTTTCGTAAAATTGTTTGATTTGTCGCGTTTTTCCGGTTTATATATTTGATTTTAGTTACTTTTCAAAATGTACGAAAAAAATTGGTGAGAATGTTAAAAAATAATTTAATTAATAGTTTTATGATGTTTTAGTTTGATTGACTAACAATAAGACGTTTGAAAAAAATTTTCGTCTGCGGCGCCACTTTTTTTTATATAGAGGAAACGACATTTTTTTGCGGACCGTCCCGTTTCGGGTTCTGGGAAATAATCAAATCTGGTCACCCTAATCAAATGTCAACTGTTGTAAAGGTTCAGGAAAAAAATTTCCACCAAGTGCGTGCATTTTTTGCGAAATCGTCGGAACGATTTGGTGAAAATTTTCACTTATGTCATTCGTTGCTAACGTAATTATCGGCGTAATCGATTTCGTGTTATTATCAAGTGCGCAATTCGTTTCGAATTAATATCGTATTAAATTCGATTACGTCTCATTATTCGTATTGTAGTTTCGTGCAACTTTCTAAGCGAAAGAGCCGCTGTCGCTCGCCGATAGACTGATGACATTTGTTAAGCTGTTCGGAAACATTCTCGTAACCCTGATAGTCCACGGCCTCGTTATCGAGTTATTTGAACTTTGTAATATTTTCAAAATCACTAATATGAAAATAATCACCGATACTATTTTTAAACGTGGCGTTTGTGTGTTTTTTCTGTGCCGAATTTTAATTTCAGTGTTTTTTCCTTTTTCGATTCGGCTATTTATTTTGACGTTTTCGTATGATCATTTCAGATAATTTTGTAACCGTGATATATTATAAATAAGGCTATTACGTGGCACCAGGTCGACATTGTTTCGTAACAATTCGTATGACGTGTTAACTATGTTTTTATCGTTATTACTTTCGCCTCTCGTGTTTACCCAATTATTTTCATAATCTTTTTATCAAAAATTCATGCGTGAATATCTTTTTATTTTTAACGAATCGTGTCGTGATTTTTTTAAAACCAATCATCACAGCAGATCCTCACTAACCGAAGATTTTATTTCGCATAACACGATTATATTATTCCTACAACGCGAACTTATAAATCGCACATTTTGTTGTAACAAAAATCATCTAATCTAAACGCGATTCTCCGACTCAAACTTGGACCGATTGAACTTATCAAGATCGAATACTTGAAACTGTATTTAACCCGAGATTTTAAAGAAAAAAATACACATGCACAGAAATTTAAAAATAATAGAAAAATTAAAAAAAAAAATATTTATGGGTGGGACATATTCAGCACCACTGTGTCGTATGGGTATGTATATTTATTAAAAAAAAAAAATTATTACCCAGGCACAATGGGATTTGACATACAAAACATAAACCTTTGTACTTGTAATGGTTTTAATTTTTCAATGTAGAATAATTTACATACCAGCAGCAAAAGCTAAAAAAAAGCTGGTACATATTTCATACCACTGCTTCAAAGGGTTTTTATAAACCATCCATTGCATAACCCGACCGCAGCGGCACACTCGCGTGCATTGTTTTCAGCGAGTTTGAACCTCTATCGTTCAAGGTTAGTCGAGGAACCGGAAAGAGGACCCGCGGGGGCGGCGGCGGGGGCCTCGCGCCTGCGCCCCTCTTCTCCGGAGGTGCACACGCGTCCGGGCCCCCTCGGGGCGTTCCAGTCGCCGGCGAGTCGGTCAGTCAGTCGGTCGGGCGAGCTGTCGCCAGGGCGGCGCCCCCGAGACCCCCCAGAGGCGCAGGGCGTGCGCCCCCCAGACCAGCACCGGGACACCGACACGCGCCCCCATATGCTCACCGCCAATTATCGCCCTGTCGCGCCAGCAACACGTAATACGGCTCCGGCTGCTCTTTGGCTGCCTACCCACCCACAGCTGATCCATTGATCCGGTGGCTCCGAGTGGTCGATGCAACAGATGGTGTGATTGTCGGTTTTCTTTTTGTTTCAGACACATCTGTACAGCGTGGAGAAACGTGCACCGGCCCACCGACTGTGTTATCAAATTCATTGTGCATGACTCGACTCAACCTGCATAACGGTTACAGGTGCGTGAGGATCTATTGGTCGGTATGTGATTTTTTGGTGCGGTCGGTAATTGGTGTTGTTTTTTTTTATTGCAGAACATCAAAGTATCTGTGCGGTAGACATCGGATTTTGCAGCCGTTTAGGGAAACGTGACTATCAACCGTGGCAAAGATTTTTGGAATTGAGCGAATGAATTTTTCATTCGGCTATACGCCATCGCTTGTGTCGCCTGCCCGTCTGCAGCCCACCCAGCGTCCTCCCAACCTGACCCGAACGACCAAATTCATCATTCCTCGCGCAATCTACTGAAATACTTCCTTTTGTTTTTCTTTTTAGTTTCGGTTCCTCTTATATGAATTTTATGTAGTGTTATATCAATAGCTTGAGAGCTTTTTTTTCTTATCTGGCCATTTCATTTTTTTACCTCAAACTTTTTCAATGTTCTTTCGTAATATCCTCCTCCGAAGAGATAACCTTATCGATCAACATATTTTCGTACTTCCAAAATATATTTGAAATAGTTAAATATGATAAACTAGGAATATCTCCCCATTTATACATGTGATCCTCATACGTGAAGTATATATTCTCAAGATTAGAAGTTGTTCATAATTCACATTTAGGTAGTTATATTGTTTTATTTTCCATTTAATTCAATTTGATAATTAATTGCTAATCATTTGTATTAAATTTCAGAATCAGGTTGTGGAATCAGAAGGAAATTTTCAAACAAAAGTAGAATTTTTATCCATTCAAAATGGGGTCCCTTAATGTTAACCGCAGTGTCTCCGATGCTTTCTATCGTTATAAAATGCCACGTATTTGTGCCAAAGTTGAAGGCAAAGGTAATGGAATTAAAACTGTAATTGTCAACATGAGTGATGTAGCAAAAGCTATTGGAAGACCTGCCACATGTATGCTTTTTATCATTTTTATAATTTTAAAGCTATTCATATTTAATTATTGATTTTACAATTACTTTAAAGATCCAACCAAATATTTTGGATGCGAACTTGGTGCACAGACACAGTTCGATGTGAAGAATGAGAGATTCATCGTAAATGGAAGCCACGATGCTGGGAAGTTGCAAGATCTTTTAGACGGGTAAGCAAAAGTCACATCCAAATTCATTGTGTAATATAATTATCATAAATTCAGTTCATGAAATGTTTTTATTATTTTAGTTTCATCCGAAAATTCGTTTTGTGTCCTGAATGTGACAATCCTGAAACAGATTTGATGGTCAACGCAAAGAAACAAACTATCTCGCAAGGGTGCAAAGCTTGTGGTTTTCATGGAGCTATTGAATTCAATCATAAATTGAATACTTTTATTCTTAAAAATCCTCCAAACGCTCCAACTGGACAGGTACGCATTATTGAATTAGTTAATTACAGTTTATAATCACAGTATTTTTTTCAAACCATATTATTTTTTTTCAGGCATCTGGTAGTGAAGGTAAAAGGAGTAAGCGTTCTAAGAAAGGTTCAGTTACCAGCAATGGAGATGCAAATAATGGTTCTGGAAATCATGCACCGCTACCGGGCGAAGTCTCTCTCTCGGGTGAAACTGAATTTACACCTGATTCTGCTCCCAAAATTACAAGAGAGGTAATTTTTTTACTAGCCATTATATTGATAAATAATATTCTGTTTTTTTTTTTTTTTCAAATATTTGTATTTATAGGTATCGAAAGATAATACTGTTAACGATGAAGATGATGATAATTGGGCGGTCGATGTATCCGAAGAAGCTGTACGTGCCCGCCTCTTGGATTTAACAGATGGTGCAAAAAATATGACTCTCAATGATGATTTGGAAAAAAGCGAAAAACAACGCATGGATTTATTTTATGAATTTGTTAAAGCAAAACGCGATTCTCAATCGTATGAAAGTTCAGCTGCACAGAAAGAAATTTTGTCTGAAGCCGAAAGGTTTGTAATTCTAATTATTTTGTCTTATTACTTGAGTTGTTTTATTTAGTTTTCTTGTTTAATTTTTCAGGTTGGAAATCAAATCAAAAGCACCTTTAGTATTGGCTGAGCTCTTCTTTACTGCATCTATTGCCACGGAAATCAAACGTTATCGAATGCTGTTTTTACGTTTCACTCATGAAGATGCTCGTGCTCAGCGTGCACTGTTAGGTGGAGTTGAACAAATAGTTGCTCTACACAAGGAAGCGCTCATGCCGAAGATAGCTGTCATCCTTAAAGTAATTACTCCTTGAATTTTTTGGTAATGGAATGTATAAATTGATTGTTTTTCATATCCAATTAACAATACTTTTTTTTAGTTATTATATGATGCTGATATCTTGGAAGAAGCCGTTTTGCTTGATTGGGCCGATCGCATATCTCGTAAATATGTTTCACGCGAACTAGCTACAGAAATGAGACAGCTTGCCGGGCCACTCATCACATGGCTACGTGAAGCCAGTGAAGAAGAAGATGCTGATGAAACTGATGATGAGGATGATCTTGAAGTAACAAATTAACTCTTATTGATGTGAAATATGCTATGAAAACAATTAAAAAATTTACTGTTTTTTTTTTTTTCAAGATTGAGTATGACGATCGTGCTAAAACTACTCCATTGAAGGCTCAACCGCCGCCTCCCAAACCTAAATTGGAAGATGATGATGAAATTGATGTTAACATTGATGACATATAAAATGACATGCAGCTAAACTTTTTCTTCTCCAGCTTTCTAAATTTTCATTTGTCAAATTCGATGTCTTAAAAATCAATTCTATTCAATAGACATTCAGTCATTCTGTATTATAAACACCTTTTATGAATTTTTCATTGTTTTGAATTCACTTTTTATATTTAATATTGTACATTCACTTGAATTCGTACTGTTTTCTTTATGCACATTGTTTGTATTATTTTGTGTTTTTTCACAAACTGCATTTTTTTTTACCACACAAAAGTTACAAAATTGTCTTATTATTACATAATAATTGTTATTTTTATTTACTGTTCATGCAATAATTATTATAAAGTGTTTCTATATAATTTGTTTTGCTTTATCAATAATATTCTATTATCTAAAATGGAGCATGGTATTTATCACAAATTAGGGTTGGGACTTAAATCTTCATTGAAATTTATAAAAAGCTAATTTTATTGTATTTACAACTTAGTTAAACATAAGTTTCATAATATTCAAAACCTTTATTCAATTTACTTATCTTCTTTTTTATTTTTGTTTATTGTAAAGGCATATGTATTTTTTTTTACTTTGTGCTTTTTAATGAAGAGAATTTGCTTACGTTTATGAAGAATATGATTTTGATTGAACCAATCCTAATATGCGCGTATCTTGATAATCTATTTTGATTCGAAAATTATTTGGTTTACATGCAAATTATTTTTGTAGTAAATAGTACATAAATATGTAAGTATAATATATATTATGTTTTGCCACATTTTAAGTTTCATTTAATAAATTCATTCAAAAAAACGCAACAACTTTATTTATAAATTCCTTTGTGATAATTTAGGTAGCGTCCATGTTATAAAAAACCAAACATCCGACGAAACACCCTGAAATAAATATCGGTCAATGGGCTCTGCATAATGCAAATATTCGAAAACAATATTATACACGTTTCGGAATGTTCAAGAAATTTTTAGGTGCATGAGAAAATCGCGCATCTAAATTTAAACAAATTTTCGCCACAATAAACACATCAACGTGGAAAATTCTCGGAATCGGTGCTTTCTCTGTCAAGAGGATGTATAAAACGTTGTACATTTCCAACATTATCGTTACGAATCCGTTACTCATTTCCATCTTACATATGAGTACGATTTCGTCTGTGACTCGTTCAATCGACATTGAAAATGTCGCGGAACATGAAATAATTAGTTATAATCAACGTCATTATACTATTTTGATCTTCGGAAAGCGCGTGATGTAGCGAAATCTCGGTATGATACGTTTTTTCGTGCGCGTTCTTTATTTTCAACCTGCGAATGTTAAAAAAAAGAATGGTTCTTTTCAGAGATGCCCTTGCCAAGAGTCGGAACCATCTTCGAATGCGACATAAGTCATTTTTTCTTCCTCAAAGTATTTCAGGGTTTATACTCGGACATGTTTTCGTTTTTATTTGTTAATCGAAATTTTACATGGCGAAATTTATGATTTTGAAATGAAAAATGAAGAAATCGATCGATAATGGAAAATATATCGGACCGTTCGATTGATTTATACCACTTTCAGTAAATTCGGTTTAGATGTTGAACGAAAATAAAGAAACTTCTCAGCCCGTTGAATAGTAAATTATTGACGAATTTTAAGCGATGATCTCGACGCGCGCTGATGCATCGGCTCCAAATAACAAAGCATTGTGAAAAACAATGATTTTTCTGAAAATTTTCACGGCCGAGACAGTTTTTTGCGCATCGGACGGGTGTCTATTTTTCAGCGGTCGAGAAAGCTCGCGAAAAGACAAAGAATACAGCGAAATTTTCCGAGGAAACGCTTCCTGATTTTTATCTAAATTTAATGTCATATTCGTGGAATAGTCGTCGAAAATATCGCTATTATGGAAAAGTACTGAATTAAGCTCGCTGAATGATATTTCACGTGCGTTCGCATACTAAAATAAAAATGCGCTAAAATAGAAAATATCGAACGCATTTTTCATTCGATAGATGTCATGTTTGATTGATTTTCAATTAATATTGATTTCGGAAAATTTCATCATCTTTAGATTTTCCGCACAAAAATAATATGCACTACCTAGTGATCTAAATAATTATGTGACGATAACCTTCATGAAAATAGTACCTGAACTCAAAATGTAAGATCAAGTTTCACTTTTATGGGGCAATAAACATATAATATGCATTTTCCATTATCATCACAGTACTTTTACTTTCGAAGCTCCATTCAAACCCCTATCTGTTAGGTACGAGTTTACATTAGAACCGACAGTTTACGCAGAATGTGGCCCATTTGGAACTGCGTAAAAGTCTTTGTTGCGCCTGTTTGTCTTCCTCGAAGAGCGGTGCGTACTTGGCTAACGTCATTGTCTCCAATCGGGAGTCAGCCAGCCGGGGGGACAAGTATCATACACAAATGTCGGCCACTTTCAAAGCAGTTCAATGAATTCCGCTGATCCACACCGACTCACCGGTCGACGCTGACGAAAAGTCTATAAATATATTTCACGGGGCCGAAACCATCACAGACGGCTTGTGGAACGGAGCCATTCCCTCGGCAAGCACAAACGGGACACCACGTCCTATGCGAGCGCATAATGGGTAACGTGATAAGCAGCGGGAGAAGAGCGGCTAATTTGACGTGGTGGAGTTCTTCGAGTAATGGACACGTGCCGGCGATCACTGCTGAAGAACAGAACGAAGAAAAGGTCGAGGACGAAGACGACGCCAGAGTAGACGTAGTCCCAAGAGCTCTCAGTCCTGCAAAGGCCAAAGAGATGGAAGAATTCAAAAAGCAATTGCTAGCAAAAAGAGAAGCTCGCAGAAAAATAATAGCTGAACGTTCAAAAGAGCTTCAGAGACTGAAACAACAGTTGGAGGATGAGAAAAAGGCGCGCGAAGAAGTGGAAGATGAAAACAAACGTCTGCGCACACTGATAGCCGAAAATAGCTGCGGAGCACGTGCACCGGAACAAGCCGTACCCAGTGACGACTTTCTGGCAACGCTCGAAGACTTACAGCAACGGATCGACGAGTTGAAGGAGCAAAACAAGGCCATTAGATGCGAACTAGCCGAATGCAACATGACCAACCAGTCCGTTATGGCTGACCTCGCTTTGGTTAACAAAGAAAATTTCGAGCTGAGAAAACACATAGATTCGCTGAAAGATGTCAACAAAGTCAGCAAAGATATGCTCTCGATCAGGGAGACGCAGTTGACTCAAGTATGTTTACGTATCTCAGAATCGATTGATTATTTATTTGTCTTTTATTTATCAAATTTATTATTCTAGTTGAAAGAAAAATTGACGGAAATCGAAAAATCGCTAGCTGACAGGGAAATGAAAACTTTATCCAACGATTTAAGAAGCGAATATGAGAGACAATTGGAGAATATAAGGAATTTGAGAGTTTTGTATGAAGAAAGGGCGCGTATTGCTGAAGTAACTCGTCAAAATTTACTGAGGGATCTCGATGAACAAAAATCATTGGTGGCTTCCCAAACTCAAAAGTAAGTTTCAGTCAAGTGTTGTATGGTGAAATAAACTCAATATCGATAACTCAATTTGTAACTTGGAAATTTATCTTTGTCTTCTCTCGATGAAAACATTACATCACAATTAAATATCACAGACAGTTGAAAATGGATGGTAGCCAAATATTTGAATGTCATTGATCGAATTTATTCGATTGTGCCTTTTTTGATGTTTGTTTTCACTTTTATAATTACAATTGTTTCTTCATTGTGCAGATGCACTGAATTGGAAACCAGAATAGAAGAATTAGAGAAAGAGGTTTCTAATAAAAACGACATTTTAGACAAAAAAGATGATCAACTTGGTCTATCTAAAGCTGAGACAAGAGATTTAAAAAATGAAATGAGTGTTATTAATAAGGTAATTTTTTTGAATTTCTATGATTCATAATTTCAAATCGTTCCAATATATAAACTTTGTGTTAATTTTCAGTTATTTTCCAAGATGCTTCTTGGCTACAACAGCAATCAAGATTTAGATAAATTAGTATTAAAATTGGAAGAAAATCATGATTTATTAACAGATATGGTAGTGAGAGAAGAAAGCAGTGATATTTCATCAGCTTTGCCGAAACTTATTTTAGATTTATTAAATCAAACAGTCGACGAAACGAAGAATGAAAATTCTACAGAAGAGATCAACGATACTGTTTCAATTTCAGGTAATGTTGCTATCTTCATCAACTTTTTGGTCCTTTCGAAAATTATCTACAATATATTTATAATTTTAGAAGCAACAGAAGAAAACAATTCAAAGGTGTTAACATCAGCTGAAGAAATCGTAGGTAACCTACCTAAAGTTTGGAGAGTGTTGATGGAATTATTAAGTCATCAAACACCACCACAAGTTATAGTAGATGAAGGTGGAAAATCAACAAGTTTATGCTATAAATCTATTGAAACTCCATCTGGTCCAAGAATGGTGCCTAGTGTGAGCAAAACTTATATCAGACTAAAGGTAAAGAAAAATATACAACAATATGACGCTTTTTCGACAATAGAAATAATTTTTACTCTTTACTTTTTGTAGGATCTCATTTTAGAAAAAAAATCACTTCAGAAGGACATGAACCATCTTAAACAACTAAATGGTCATCTTGAAAACAGATTACAAGATCAGGAAAGAAGACTCAGTTTAGTTAGTTCTGAACTCAACAAAACATGGCATATTGTTGGTCGTATGCAACGTCAACATCAGCAATTGCATTCACATGAACAAATATTGAGATATGAATTACAACAAAAACGAATTTTACTCAAAGAGCTAAGAGAAGAACTTGAATTCTGCAAAGAAAAATGGGATAAAGCAAAGCAAAAGAATTCAGAAACCCAAGTAGAATGGGATAAATTAAGGTTGGAGTTCGCCAATCGTAAAGTCAAATCTACTGACTCAATTAATAATTCAGCTGAAAGTGGATATAGTGATGAAAAAGCTAGTGATGATGATTCTATTGAATCTAATGAGAAAAAAATTGATAGAAAACGTATCAAAAAGAAGAGCAAAAGTCCAGATGCTGATGAATTCTCGATAGAAATCAAAAATAAAAATTTAAATTTGTTAACTGATAATGTTGACGACTCTGATGATATTGCTGAAAATTTAAGTGAGATTGATGAACAAGAACCAAATAATTTAACCAATCCAGAAGGTAATTTGATAAATAGTGAAAATAACTCAAAGTCCAATTCTCGATTAAGTTCTATAGAAAAAGACGGCACTGACCCATCAACATCAAATTCTAACACAGCTGCTAATTATGATGATGTATTAGCTGCCCGTTCGGCAAGACTGAAAAAATTGGAAGAGCAGTGTTATGTCTTGGTTCATAAAGTGACCAAGACAAATAATAAAGGGGTTGAATTGTGTAACAGGCTTGAAGAATTACACAATCAATATGGTGGTAGTGAAGATTCAAGTGAACATGTGTCTGTAGAAAGAGAAATCCCTGATGACATTCCATCAACTGCTGGTGATGAAAAAGAAAATGTTTCAACATCAGATATTTCTTTGGATCGTACATCTGATAATAGTTCGCCAATTAAAATAGAAGATACAGGTGGAACAAATATTGCGCAGGTTGATGAGGATACTCTTATGAATGTCCCACAAACTTCACAAGAAAAACCTGAAGTAGTAGAAGAGAAAGAGCATTCAACATCAACGAATTCAAACAAATTTGATTATGAAGCTAGATTTGCAGCTAGGGATGCTAGGCTGAAACATATGGAAGAACAAGCTAAATCTTTAGTTAAACAAGTAACAAATACTTCAACGAGAAGTGACAAGATGTCATCTAAATTGACTGACCTTCACAATACATATGGGAGAAGTGAAGAAGAAAATACGAACAGTACATCGTCTACTTCGGAAGAAATACCAGAATGTAGTGATTCTAGTTCTAGTCATATTAATTCAAATGCAATTGAAGATAATGCAAAAGAAGAAAATGCTGTTGAAAATATATGTAAATCTGAGGAAGCCCCTTGAATTATTAATGACATGTACAAACTGTAAAATATTTATACCATCGATATATTTATATACTTGTATCTGTGATTTTCATATTTTACCTTTGTAAATTCTTTAAATAAATATTTACTAAAAAAATAATGCTTTTATCAATGTTTCCCAGTGTGGGGCGTATGCCCCACCGGGGGGGGGGGAGGCAATACGCCAATTTTGGAGGGGAAATACGCAAATCATTAATATTTGTTACATTGTTGTCGAAAAACGAATTTTCGAAAAAAAAAACTCTGCCTTTTCGAGAATATAATGGCAGCATCGTCATGACACTCTTAAAATCAGTTAGTGGTCGAGCATTTGTGTGTTATGTATTTGACAAATATAATTTGAAGGGAGGGGG